>JAHZNA010004671.1:0-65032 GCA_027743935.1 Sinodicranocentrus sp. ZH6 | reverse complement strand
TGTGGTGATTAATAATCTAAAGCTCAAAGTGAAATAAATACCACCAGTGTTGTGTAGACACGCATGAAAGATAGACCGGATCTATTGGAACACCCCCTTAAAAGGCTTTTGTATGCCAGCGAAGATTTGGCGTGCTTGTGTATATTTACTTCATAAAAGGACGAGACGGCAAAGAAATTAAAGTGATGATCTTGATGAGAGAAGGAGGATAAAATATTACAGTTAGTGGTTAATGAGTCAAGAGAAAAAAAAGGATGAAAGGAATGAATAGAATGGATGAATGATGATTCACAATTCACATTCTTCTATTACTACTACTACTACTACTACTCCTAGAAATTACAAGAATGCATGCAAACATGTGCTCATTTATGTATGAAGTGCAAACACTTGCTGTTCTTATACCTCCTGCTTACTTTTTTGCGGCTCTTATATATATCATGCATATATGCTTCCTCCACAACTTTAGTTTGTGGATGTGAGTTTTTTTTGTATATTGTGCATTATGTATATCATATATCCCGAAGTAAATGCATGTTATGTCTATTTTGATTGAACCTAAATAATGTATTTGTGTGTACGAGTGTGAGTCGACGGCAACGTGAAAATGAGGCCGTGTCACGGGATGCTGCTGATGCTGAATTCGCATAAAAAAGAGCTACAAACAACAGCGAACTTGAAAATTGCAAAATGAAAAACTGCTATTAAACTACCTCTATTCAAGCAAGGGATCGTGCATTTCAACTTTATAACGGGGAGTTAAGAATGTTTTTAGGAGTCAGAGGGCTGTATAAATTATACTTATCATAAAAGTTCACGAAATGGGTATAGAGAAGGGGAGTGCATAATTACTTGACACTGCACCGCATCATATTCCCGAGAGAGTCGGCATCACATCACACACGACCAACTAGGTTACGTTACAACCTACCCCAAGCTATTTACTAAGAGAAATTGAGACAAAGAGCAAAGTGACAAGAAGATTGAATGATGTAATCTAAAACATATTGATGAGATACGAGAGTTTACGAGACGTTAAACTTGTTTTCTTGAGCTTGTTTGTCTGTAAAGTTTTATTCCAAGCAGAGATTAGTAAGTGGCCGTGAAATAAATGGGAAATATGGATTGATAAAATAGTCATGTAGTCACACATGTGTTAACTGCAAATGACAAGAATGAACCACAAAGAAACTGCTGCATCATTAGGATCACAGCTTTTTCACACTTGAATTCCCGGAAGTAGTTCACCGGAAATACATCCGCATGCAGGGAAATAAAGTTTAAGCTGTCATTTTGACTGCATAATGAGAAGTGTGGTCATCATGACAAGGACTTTGGTTCAAACGTCATACTTTCTTCTGGCATGACTAGTTGTCGGGAAGAGCTTTTTCTACATCTTGATTCCCATTTTTCTTAGAAGTTAACCGTTGGAGTTGTACAGCAAGCTTTTTAATAAAGTTGGAGCGGATAACGCAATTATGACTGTGTAAATGGATATGGAAAATGTTGATTACTCATCATCACATCGTAGAGTAGACATTTCTGCTCTGCTACCCAATTTAAATTATATTTCGTAGTTGTCAGTAAAACCATGCTATGATAAGTTGGGTTTCCACTTAAAACTCTCATCATGTCGCTTCATCCAGTGTCTTGCTTGCTCTAGAATTGAGTCGGCGACGTGTTTTGTGGTACAAATATGTACATATTTTGCTTGGCAGTTTGCTATGTACACAAAATCGACTCCAAGAGTCCAAACATGAGCATTCTGGAAACCACAGTTTTGGTGTTATTATAGCTTGTACGGTTGGAATGCAACAAGTGTAATTATTCCAACATGTCTCTTGTACTCTTATAACCTTACTGTTAATCAATGTCGTAATAAATACATGTTTGTGTCGTCCATGGGTTAGGTGTGTAGGTGTGAGTCACACTCAATACATTTATGCTGAAGTGTGTCTCAATGGACAAGAGAAGATTTTCATATTAGAGAGCAGCAGTAGGGGAAAAGCATGAATGTTTATGCATAAAGCAAGCTATAATATTACTACGGTCAGTCATTATCGTCATATATCACGTTCATGTGGACATGATAGCTTTTAGCTACAGTGTATGATGAATAAAACTAGAACTAGAGTAGAAACGGGAAAAAAAATGCTACGCCAGGGACTACGTGCTTTATTATGTTTCAGTCATTATATTAACATGTTCCATATAGAGCTGTAAAATGGTTATGCTACAAAATTCTTTCTAGATCCAATCCTCACTGACTGGAGGAAACTCACTTATTACTTGGTTGCTTGGTAAAGTAATGGGATTCTCAGCAAGAAGGAAGAGACTAACCAAATTTCATTATCAATTCTTCCAATTTCACGCTATCATTAATTTCTAGCATAGACTAAACATATCATTGATATCATACTTCACTAATATAGTGTATATAAGCACATTAAGCACAGCGGTGGCGTCGCATGAGTTTCTACGTTCTTTTGATTAATGGATCGCTAAAAACTGAGCCGGCACTCGCCAACTCGAGCATGTTGGAAATGAGGAAAAGATGGATGCTGAACAACATTATCCTATTTAGTAATTTATCACAAAGTTTTATTGTACCCTGGCAAACTTTCTTGATTACTTACAACCGTTTCAACACTATAGCTCCAATTCCGTGTTGTCTAATGGAAAATGGAAAATTACTGCTTTAAATTTTCTTTTGATATTACACCGCTCGCTTGAGACTGCTGCTGACATAATGTTTGTTGTAATAAGTGTCATGATGATTATTTAAGAACATGAATGAGAGGCTCTCGTGTCACACTTTGTTTAATAAGTGTTTGTGATGGGGATTCGAAATAAGGGAAGGAGGGCTAGACCCTTGATGTAAAATGATAATTGGTTCTTAGGGGGCAATGATGGCATAACACCTTGCTTTGTCTAGTATCATCATCAACCGATCAACCCACTTCAGATAGAACTCCATCCAACACGATGAAACCCTCGAAACCCACGAACACAAAGATAGCTATCGTGTGGGCGTGCTTTCTAATCGATAACTAGCCAACGCATTTTGTACACAAATAGAAACATCCATCCTTCCACGATACACGACTCTACTCTACGGACCGACGAATGAAAACCGCGACCATCCTTTCATCTAGTGATTTCGAGTTCCTATCCAACCATGAAACCTAATTAGTGTTTTCATAACTTCAGTAAATGAATGGGAGACACACAATAATGTCTTATATATTGTACCTGACACAGCCAAATAATCTAATGGATTTTCTGACAAGTTTACATTCAACGTTATACTTTATGCGGTCCTCAAAAAATGTGAACAGTAGCAGAAAAGAAAGTTCCATTCGAATTTTAGTGTATAATGATACTTTTGCATGATAAACATGATTAAAGCAAAGTTTCGTAAAGTAACGCTCATAGTTGTTTCATAGTTTCATCCTTTCCTAGACTAACTTCTGTGTTATATGAGCACTGGCTCTATTATGTTTCTACGGAGTTTTTAATGTTTGTCTGTTCTGTTTTCGTTTTTCTTCTTACTAAATATATATCAATCCAAAAAATACAAACAGAAACACAGAGTTGCGTTGCGATAGCGATGCAATACAATAAAAATTGTTGTGTGCATGCTCTTCGGATATGCCACCTGTACCACTCAAGAGAATGAAACTGATCATGAAGATGAACCTTCATATAATATGAAACAATTTATATGAATTGCTAGGGATATATTATGTACAAAATACTTTTAGTCTTATAGAAGAAAACATCAATAAATTGTTGTTGGGTGGATGTTTCACTTCCATCTTCCATTTGATACAGAGGTAAGGTAGAAAGCCCTATAGGAACGCTTGCTTCAAGTGTATGCTTATTTTCAGCTAGACGTGTGCAGCCTCTCCATTTGATATTTTATCTAATGCTATGATTATGATGTATTCTCTCATTCTCATACAACAGTATTTTAACGAAGAAAAAAAAGAAAATACAGTAGGATAATGTGATGTAAAGAATGGTTCTTTCAGCAGTAAATAATTTTTAAAGATTCAGCAAGTAAATCCCTTTTGATGAGGTATACAAGAATGCGATAGCAAAATGTAGAAAGTTGGGAACCCAAATATCTTTACAGATTTGCAGCGTGCGAGACGCTGTCGTCGCAAAGGATTTTGTAAAGTGAGTTGCCACAACTCTTATGTTGATTCTAGCAGCTCCATCCCATTTAGACCTTTGTAGTTAAAAGCTATTAAGGTTTTGCTCCTCTAAGCTTGAGAATTGTGCTTGATAGGTTGCATTGCTCGTTCCAAAAATTTGCAACGTTTTCATCCTTTACACTTATCATTTTACTTTCATAAGCACGAAGGTATTGTAGATGCTTTTGGATTTTCCATAGTATTGACAAAGTCAACATCCAATTAGCAGAATCAGCAATATAAAGAACAATCAGGAATATTCATAAATATTAGGGCATGGCATGCAAATATGATATTTTAGGATGAAGTAGGAGAAAAGTATGTACATTATACAGTTTAAGTTCGAGGTATTCACATAGTTGGGGAAAGTTTAGATTTAGTCTCTTTGTCAAAGATAAATTAAAATGCCATGAAACTGAAATTTGGAAAATTCAATTGGTATTGGTATTTTGCAAATTAGTCATCTGAAGCAAATAAGTGTCACAATCCTAAAGTCCTCATTACCCATTATGAACTCATTTTCCTCATAATTATTTAGTCAGCATAGGGATATATGCAATTAAAAATTATAAAGAAGTCACGTATGATATACGAGTATTATTTGTATTAGTTTGTAAAACTTAAATTATAGGTGGAAAAAAATTATAAAAACTGAACTGAACTATGAACCGTAGTTCTATGAATAAATCATTTATGACCCGGCCTGTTTTCCAACTTTGGATTCTGTATTTCGGGTTGGACTGTCAAAGTGTACATATGACTGATTTCCCTAAGCACTTGAATAAAGATTGATTTGATAAAGGTTATCCATTACCGAGTTGTTTTATTCTTAACTAAAAGCTTAATTTTTTTAAAAAAATGCTGTTGAAGCAACACCAAACGAAAATGCATATGCAAAGCAGCATCAGCAAAGTAAGTTGTCTTTTTTGCAGCGGGCTCCGGAATCTTTTTTCCAGCTGCGTGAACAAGCACAAGTCAACGTAACGTATCTCCTGCGAAAATAAAGTTGTTTTCTCATACTGTTGCATCTGTCTGCACCTCTGTCATCTGTAGTACGTGGACTAGTATGCAATTCTGTAAACACATGATAATGTTGGTAAATATGTAACCCATTCCCAACTTGAGTGGAAAAGGTTATTCAGTTTTTTTTTTTCAAATCATATTTAAATCTGATCTATAGACGGTTGACCTGTGAAAGAAAGTTGATCGTATATGTGGGTGTTCATTGACGGGTATTTTGATTAAATTAAATAATATTTAACCATAAATTTGATTTAGCTGGTTAAATCTTAAATTGAATGTCAAACGTGTCGACGTACAACATATCTTTTTAAATGTTCAATAGGAAGTAAATTTGTTTTATGTTTTTAACCTTTATCAGGAGATGTGGTTTGTTTGCTTACGTAATTTGAAGAATTAATCACGGTTACAGTAAATGATAACATTTTAAATTATAAATGTCAAGCTTACGTAAGTTTTGAAATTTTAAAATATGTTGTTAATCGAGATGCATGTTATGTGCGCGTTAGTCGAAAAATAAATTCACATATTGGTCATCTTGTTGCAAGAGAGAAATGGTGTGTATATTGTCGAAGATAAGTCATAAGTGCGTACTGTTTAGTGACTGCTTTTATAAATATGCTTAGTTATTTTTGTAGGAAACTTTTCATCAACGAACGGACCTCTCCAAATTATAAGATAATATGGGTCCCACATCACCTGGACCTGCGGAGCTAATTCGCGCATCTCAACGCGATAATGAATTTATAAAAAGACTGAAACAAGACATCGATGAAATGATACTGGAAGTGTTTGGTATAAATTGGAATACTATTTATAATTGTCGATTATTTCAATTGTCTACTTTCCTCTTTGTATAAAGTTGGCGGTTTTTTATAGGACAAAGAGTTTGGTTAAGATGGCAAGAATATACTCAATATGGCTCAAGTTTAATTTACTATGCCCTTACAAATTTCATCGGTTACCAAACGCTTGGTGAAGAATACGTTGGAATGATTCCCATCGATGCTAGTGGAAAGGATGTACCCTCCACGAAGGTACTATTTATTATTAAAATTTGATACAAAGTTACTTATATGGGTTATGGTAATTTTCAATTATTGCATTTTTCTTGCTTTGTAGGCTATGTCGTTAATGATCTTCACACAAGTACTCGGGACACCTTTTCTAAACTATGTAATCAAAATGATTGAAAACTTTAACAAACGGCAAATTGAAGCAGCTGTGACATTTCCGAAGTACCTGATGCAAATTTTAACCTTGGTTCTTCGATTTGGCCGTTTGTATCAACGTTTTGCACCTGTTTTATCCCAACTTCATTTAGCGCTCTTTTATATCAACGGGAAGTTCTTTCAGTTTTCGAAACGTCTCAGTGGAATCCGCTATGTAAGTTTAATTAGTTGTCAGAAAGTCGTGGTTACCTTCCGAAGACTTTGATTACTTTTAATCTTAAATTTGATTTAATTGAAGGTAATTTTACCTTTTATCAATATAGATTCTTGTTCGTCATTACTTTGCAAATGAGGATGCGGCTAGCAAACGTAGCTTAAAATACTTGATGTGGATGAGCATCCTTAACTTAGCTATCACAACTGCTCATGAGTCGTACGGTTATATATTGGAAAAAATGAAACGATGTTACCAGCTTGCACCTTCATTGGATCAGACTGTAAGTATCATTAATGATGAATTGTTTCCTTTTGGCGAAAATATATACTTCCTGCAATTTTTATTAGATTGGAAAATTTTATACACAACTAGTCACTATTAAAATATGAGTATGAAACTTAAAGTCTTTTATTTTCTATCTTATGGTATTTTCAGTAAAATCCCAATAAGTTTTGTTTGGTAATTAAGCTGATTTTTTATGTTGTTTAAATTAAAAAGGGGTGGTCAGGTACTAGCATTTTATTGATTGATGAGTTTGTATTCAGCTTCGTAGATGTGCACTGAATAGAACGGATGGTAATATCTATAAATGTACTAGGAGTTCAAGGCCAACATTACTCATTCTTAACTAACGTAACCATTTTTTCCTCAATGACATAGTTGTGCATTGAGATTTAGCAGCATAAATATCACCATTGATAAAAATATTATTGATAGAAAAAAATCTTGTATTCATGAGAGTATTTTCACGATTCCTTTCTATGACTTTATGATTCCAAGAGAAGCTCAGGAAGTGTGATTACTGATATCTCGTTTCATAACGAGTAAAATCACACACGCTCGTATGTATTTTACCATAAGGAATATGAGTTTATCATGAGTCAGATTTACACCTTGTCTGTTTACTTAATTTCAGCACGGAAATGATGAGCATCGTAGTTCGAGCGTTTCCGACAAGGAAGATGTTGATTCAACAAAGAGGTGCAGCTTATGTCTAGAAGCGCGACGTCATTCTAGCGTGACCCCATGTGGGCATATGTTTTGTTGGGAATGTATTATTGACTGGCTGAGCACTGAGGGTGCCTGCCCAATATGTAGAGAATCGGTTCTTCCATCGCGCGTTATTCCACTTCAGAACTTGTTGTAACTATGCACAACAACAGCTTTAACCATGGAAACCATTTAGCTAACTAGGAATTGGTTTTTGATTAATCCTAAAATTTGACAAATTGTCACCATCCGGTTATTTTATTGTAAAATTTGTGTGAGTTTAAATGCGATATTATTTATCAATGATTTTCATTGAATGGAAGTAAAATAAATGTTTTCGGTCAACTTGATCATATTAATTTGCTTCGTCTCCAATAATTGTTTTATACAGCGTTAAGGTAAGTGTGCATCATTATCATTTTTTGCTGCCTTTGAATGGCAAGGCGTCAATAGCGAGCACTAATGCATCAAAACACTGTTTACTTCTTAAAATCTACTTGAACTCAGAATAAGGGATGAAAACTCATTATATAAATTTTTGGAGACTCAAAACAAGGCGTTCGCATATCATCAAATGATGATTTTTTGGGCAGGTCCTTAGTTCACGCGGCATTGTTTTTTCATTACGTTGTGTAATGCAGGAGAAGAGCCACAGATTGAGATGAAAGATATTTTTTTGAAATGGATTAACTCAACTTACAGATATTTCATTAAATATTCGCCGTCACAACGTGTGCTAAGTTTATCAGAGAACGCCTATTTGTTAAAGAAGAAAAATACACACCATTGTTGTCAACATTGTTTTACCTGCATTCCACAGTAAAATCATATACAGACTTTTCTCAAACAACAATTACAAAAATGTGAATAATTGTGACTATAAGGTATTAAGGTATTATAATTGCAGACAATACCAACAATGTTTTTTGTGGACCGCACATTAGACAGAGTCAGTTTGGATACGCTTGATACGCAGTTTTTGTAGATATACGTTCTTGTATTACTACACCTTGCCATTGCACGGCAAGAAAATTCTATTACGAATGTTGAGGTAAATTACTTGCACGAAGCAGCGTCATAAAAAAGCTAAAAGTCGAGGAAGATAATGAATATAATGATTCTCCTGGAATTGAAACACATTAATAAATTATATTCACATACTCTCCCTGTGAGAATTGAAAATGAGCAGTAGAGATTTGCAAGTGTGTATTTTTTCTTTCGAGATGCTACCTGCTGACAATGATCCAGGAGACAAGGTTGAAGAAATTTAAGGCAGGACATGTGAGATATAAAGAACTATTATCTTAACTTCATCTCCGCTTTGTTGGTCAGATACACCCATTTACTTACGGTTGCATCTTCCCCTTTGTTCTCAAATCACCAAGCATCACGCACATATTTGAAGCCAGTACTTACGGCGTTGCAGGTTTCGTTGCAGATATGCACACTACTAATAATACTGGTCAATGTTCGTACGTATTTTTTATGAAGTGATCACAAGCTGTATCCTCCTGTGCATGAAATATGCCTAGTATGAACATAAAATTTGTAGGTACTCAGCGTACAATGGTTTCTTCCATTTTTCCATTGTTGTCATAAGCCGAGGAGTATTGTTGGAGACGCTCTTTGCTTTCGCTCGATTCATACGATAAGCTTCTCATTCATATTCCTGACTTTGTACGGTGACCATTGCAGTGAATCTCGTTTGACCTGGATACCCCCACTGGAGATAATTATGAGTTTTTTTGTTAAGGTTCATTTTCATATGTGCTAGTGAGCTCGATGGAGCTAAGGGCTGTTGTTCAAGCGTTCATATCTGGCGATTGAAAAAAATCAAGTGAGAAGCCCAAGAGTGTGTACGAATCTTGTGCTTTGTTTTGTGTTTCGACGAACAAAATTTTCTTTTGTTTTCAATAGCTGTGATTTTTTTCTGTGGATTTGGAATTTTTATTTGCTACCATAGCAGAGCCCGTTGATTTGATTTGTCCTCGCTATGGTAAATAATATTTTTAGCAAATGTTTTTTTCGTTATTATCATTCTAAAGATGTTTTCTGAACCATTCATTGATTTATTCCTGTTGATGTGCAATGACATTGACGGCAAAACGCTATAATGCACGCTGTGAAAGTTTTCAACATTAGCTATGCTTGAATTGCTGGAAAAATTATATCAGATCCAATTATTGCGCGAAGCATTTTGTCTAACCCCGCTGGGGCAATTCACAGTCAAATTAAATCAAATTTTAAATTTTATTTTTAAACGTGATCAAACACTTCTAGGACAAGTTATACTTCATATTATGCAGCAAGTAGGAAAAGGGTTCACACTCATTAACTACGATGCGATGACATTGTACTATGCATAGAAAATCTTATAGAAATTCATAACATAGATTCATGTGCATTTATCAAAAATGCGATTTAAGAAAAGTAATTTAATTGATAATACTTTATGCATCTAAAATATTCATCTATAAATCCGATGAGTTTATTTGCCTTATTTCGCAAACAATAATAAGAGTTTACTTTTAAAGGCTGCAAAAAGTAGGCTTCTTTATACAATTAGGTTTTGAAATGGTGTAGTGGAATTTGTTTGTGCAGTGTAGCAACCATTTTGATTTGATTTGAGTCGCGAGGGGTAAACTTTCTCACACGCAGATCATACTGACGCGTAGAACGTTTTAATAATATTTCCAAAATCAGGAAAAGAGCTTGCCCATGAAACGGTGCACGATACCATATTACTTTGAAGCTAAAGGTTTGCAGAGATTTCGAAACGACGGAAGGGCGATGAAATACATTACGTCCTTAAATTGCAATAATAAAATCTGACATTCAGAATTCATGACCTACAGGGATTTGCGTGATCAATGACGTGAGTAAATTTGGTGAAATACTATTTCCTTAAAAAAATAGTGTAGTGATGTACGAAAAAGGTTTAGCACATCAAAATGGAAAATTTACTACGCTATATACTTATTTTACCACCAGAGTGGACCCAAAGTTTAATGAAGGTTAAATTCATCAACGAATAAGTACATAAACTATTTAAATTCAAGTAAACAGATTTGGTAATAGACCTGCATTTGATTAAAAATTCCCACGATTCATGCTTACATTTTCATTTTTCTGAAAAGATCTATGCAGTGAAGATTTCAAGATCCTTAATAGTTATGCTTATGACGTCATATCCTGCTATGCTTCGTCTGGAGAAGCATTTTTACCAAGAACTTAACAAAAGTTCCTTGAATTTTGTCACGAAATGTCACGACTGCACAAGTTGTAGTATGTGGTCTATCCATCTCTGTCGTAGGTAAAGGTAGTTCGTTTTCATATGTAACTAACTGAACGGTTGGCTGGCCATGAGCCTGAGCTTGGGAAAATTGAGATAATTTTTCTTTGTTGTCGTGTGGCATCGCGATTATATAGCTTGGTTTTTCTGCGAACCGCTTCACATTGGTTGTCATCTTCATTTTCAATTCAATTATTTTTTTAAAAATCTCCAGCAACTTTGCTGTCTATGGTGCAGATTGCGTGTGCGTGCCAAATTATCAATTTCATGGTTTCCCAGTTTTTCTTCAATTTCAATTCATGTTCAGCATGTGCTTCGTGGAATTTCGTATTTATTATCACTGAAAAGTCCCAAATCCCAACTTTGCAATGCTGCAATATGTTTAATACTTCAATGTTTAATATATAGTGCACGATTTACTTCTTTAGTATAAGATGCGAAATGAAATATGACGTGCAGATGCACTAAGGTCATAGGTCATTATTCTGAATAAAATAAAGCTTTTCTCAGAAACTTTTAAAAGGTGAATAATAAAATAAACTCTGAATAGGCCGTTTTGCTGCCGAGTCGAAGAGATGGAGTGCTTGCTATTACAATAGCACTTACTGCCATTTTAATTCAAATAATCGATGGGGAAAGATTTCATCCTATTGCACCTCAAAGACCCACAAAACCTGACCCAATTGATCCAACTGGAAGGAATAGTCCTGGAATAGTAATCGTCTACAAAAAGAGTGGTATGCAGCCGTTACAAAATGCAACGTATCTAATAACACTATTATAGAGTTTTCCATTCTTGTCTCAGATCGACCTCAGCAGCAAAGTCATCAAAACTCATACTACCCTCCCAGTAATAATTATGACGACTATCACCACCACCACCCACCACCACATCAACATCATTCAGGAGGAAAATATAAGCCCACATGCGCCGGCTCAGGAGATAACTACTGTTTGTATGACCAAGAATATCCCATGTAAGTGCAAGTTGAAAATCTCTTACTTTACTACGTAGTGTACTTTAAAAATTAGTTATGACACAATTAACCTCTTCGACCTCGTGTCATTTACAAATTTTATTTACATTCACTTTCGATTTGACTGACTGAAAATATTGAAATATCTAACAGGGACAAGGTATCTCATATCGCAAGCAGCTACCAAAATCAGTTGCAGCCATTGTATGAGGAAATGAATCATTACTCGCTTCATGATTATATCAGTCACGACAACGCCACCCACAAATATAGGTAAGCATTGTTATCTTCTTTAATTGCGTAATATAGCAAACGGTAACATTGTTCTTCAATATAATGTCATAATATATGATGCGATGACATTGACGACAAATTTCGAAGAAGCTTAACCGGCTACATGCATGTTGCTTGGACCTTTAAAAAGATTGCATCCATCCTCTATCAAAAAGTCTCATTTAATTATTTTTGAAGCAGTTTTCATTTTGTACAATGAGATAATTGTAAAGTGCTATTGTTCCCTCGTAATACAGACATAAAGGTCATTTTATCTGTGAGTCGGATGTCTCCTACGTGAGACCAGGATGGGCTAAAAATTGGAAAGGTGAATGGGTCGCTGTTCTGAACACTGATGTTTTCCCCCAAAGCGTTCGAATCGAGACTTGCAAGTATGCAACTTTCCAATTTAAAAATATTACAATTTATTATATTTATGTATTCCTTTCCTGGGTCCCTCATTTAAATGGTTTTTCTGAAACGATTTTTAAAAACTTTTGTTGCCCGAATTTTGTGATTTTTAACAGGTACCCTAAAAAGAAATGCGAGTATATGCCTCCATGCTACAAGTCGTATTGTGTCCAACGTTACACGTATGTAAAGCTTATCTGCTTGGACCCATACAACCCCAACAAGAGACCGACCACTGACGTGTTTGAAATACCTTCGGCCTGTTCATGCTTTGTTGAAAGTTTTCCTATCTACTAGACATTAAACACATTAAAAAATAGTACACATTTAACAGTTTGGTGTGATTTTTAAGATTTTTAACACAGCTTCGAAAGAGTGAGTGGCTCGTGTCACTCTTTTGTTGCCTATGATAATTTAACACAATCACGTAGGAAATTATTGCTTAATTAAGTAAATTAAACATTATGAATTGCGAAGTGAAGCGCTGGGGACTAACATGAAAATAAAAACAATTTGAGTTTTTGAAGATAGTTTCATAACGGTTATAATCCTTTATTTCAATCAAATAATGTCTTTTTAATAGTTATGGTGGCTCTGTTACCATCATTCATTTTTATCTTGTAACAATAATCCGACACGAGGTCCGAGGTCGACGAGAAATAATCTGATACAATTTTCTTCAGGTGTAAGCAAATAAAGTTTTCACGACAAGAACATATTGCATAGCGCATAATTTGATTTGTAATGAGATTGAGATACTTTACTAATTATCGTAGTTTGAGTTGAGAAGCTTATTATAATGTAAATCATATTGAACAAACGCATTGTATTGCCTGAATAGTTAATCAAAAGGGAGTCACTTTTCGTGATAAAACATAGCTAGACTTAAGACTTCATTATGCAAAATAGGATCCGTTTTAATTGTATAAGCGGTATAAACAGTACATGACTTTTCTTCCAGACAGGCTCGTTTCACTTCAGTGGTGAATTCCTACGTAAATACGACTCATTCGACGGAATACATCTAGGCAACGACAAAGGTTTACACAAATAATCAAACATAGAAACTATTAATTGGATAAAGGACGGGGTTTTCTGAATGAATTTCACTTTTCCAGTTTTACGGTGGAGTAAGTTTATGCTGACTGCATCGAACCTTTTTATTAAAAAATGCAACACAAATTCTTCAAAACAGTAGTCAACAGTACGAATATATTTTCAAACTGAAATGCGCCACTGTGAAGGACCGTATCCTGCAAGTCAAAAGAATGATGTTCTACTACAAAGGAAACATCACTTTTTTTCGCTTTCTATAAGCAATGAAATAACATTAGGTTTAAATTCAAACAGAAAAATATGACTTGCTTTCACACAGTTTGCAATCACTTGAAAATTTTCATTCTTAAATTATTACTTCGTACAGGTACTTTCAACTCTGCAAGTAAAGCTGTAAGCAATAATGGATAATGAACACTAAACATTTCACATTAACATACCTTAATTTAACCGGCAGACGTAACAAATTACAGTACGCATTAGCAACGTCTTGGATACGGTTAGGGAACTACATTTTAGCAAACGGGTAAATCACATTTTTAAAATTATTTCGCATTCCTCTTAAAGGCTGAGCTTGATAACGAATGTTGTTCAAAATTGTGTTTACAAAATTATAAAACCAAAATCATTGCTCAGACATCAGGATAAATGCCAAAATATAATGACAGAAAGTCGAGGAAATCAGCGGTTAGCAGTGGCGTATTTCATAGTGAGTCCGTTTGAACGCAATGCGTATAAACTTTCCTATCGCTCGGTAAATTATTAATTTATGCGAAAAAGTGAAGCCTGTACAGTAATAATTTGAAAACTTCGTTCAAATCGAACGTAAACATAAATAACCAGCGACGTTGATTTGTGTTAAACTATCAATATCAACAGCAATTCTGTCAATTTTAACAACGATGGCAGTACTATTAGTAACTAGTAACACAATACAGAAGCATATTAGCTGCATTTCTGCGATTTTAAAGCACTTCTTGTATTGTTTCCAAATATTACAAATTATCAAATGTACGTGTATTCTTACATTTTAAAATTAGAACAGATATGAATTTTTGTTCAGTGGAATAAGACTAAAATACAACATAAATTGGGTATGTTATCTTGAATAACGATAAAATTTGACGTATAAATACAAGCATGCTCTATATCGACCACACTACTTAAGAGGTAACGATAATCCAATTATACGTGATCCAAACGACGAGGGTGTCTAGGCATGTCTTATGTATTAGTGAGAATTTTGACGAAATTATATAAATGTAAATGCAACTGATATATGCGGGTAATATGAGAATTCAAACAAAGCAATATCATGACATGTGACGGTGTGCCGAACGAATTCCTACTTTCGTAGCAAAATTTCCAATGAGAGAGCCAAGGCCACCACTTCCATTGTCATTCACATTTTTAAACTGGAAGCCAATCGCAGCGGCATACAAAGTGTAAAAATGAGCCCGAACAATCTGTAGTCGTTCTCTACGTCGGGACATAAAGTTGTTTCTGGAATATAATCCCAGCGACGGTTGAGCTGCAGCTGGTTTTCCCGTTGAGGATGCAGATTGCCCATCGTTAAGCACCAATGAATCTTCAAGCTCATTTTCATACTCGCAAATATTTTTTGAGCCTTTAATAGGAAGCTCGGGATTTGACTCAAAGGACGAAAGTGGATGGCGTTCCGGAAACTCGACAGGCGTCAGTTCCTCCACTAAGGTACAGCTACTTTCTGACGCTTCTATGCATTCAATGGCACTTGATCTGAAAACATGGTATAATTAGTATAATATTGTTGTTATGTGACCACATCATCTGCCAATAAATACTATAGTTGTCATTTCCAGCTTAAATATAAATTGAAACAGACAAACTCGAGGAATCGGCTTATACGAAATAGCAAAATCCACCAAACATGTAACCATGCGGAATTGTTAATTTTGAGTGTATCATGATGAAAACTTACAGTGAAAGGCGAGATGGATGGGAATGCGAAGATCCAGGGTCACTCGAAGATATCGCTTCTCGTAAGCTGCCTGTCCCAGTTATAAATTGCCAACTGTAAATCGTTAAATAAAAATATTGCAATAACATGCACATAACATGTTACTCTTTGTCTTTACATGTGCTAAAAGTTATTCTATTCTTTCGAGGCAAATGTCAAACTATTAATACATTATAATGAATGAATTTATTAGGATAATAACTGGCAAACTGATTAAGGTAACTTATACATTCTAAATATAGAACTTAATGCTTGAAAAGTCACCTTCCAATGCTAGCTGAAGAGCTGGATTCATGACGGTGATGTGATGTTCTGTTCGACCGAGGCACAGCCACAGGACTAGTTTTCCCTAGGCACGTTTTATGCTCCTCCAGACCATTCCCGTTATGGGCAGTCAAACTAACTGAGGCATTCGAGGGTGTAACTGCAACCACAGATCCCAAAGCCGTCGATTGGCCAGGCTTAGGTCGACATATTGTAGCAAAGTCATTACCATTAAAACCGTCGCAAACTACTAGAGGGGTACTTAAGTTTCCAATAGTTGACCCGTCCAAGGCAAAATTTTTGTTGGCAGAGCCAGAATCAGTCTCATCTTGATTATGAGCAAAAGAAGATTCTAACCCCTGGACGTTTTGGTTTCGTTTATTTTTTAAGTGCTGGACACCCAAAGAATCGTCCCATGACTCTGGTTCCACATTGAAATACACTGGTGGGTTATCCATACTTTTACTACTTGAACTACTACAAGAACTCAAACTCCAACTCGATCCCTCCGGACTGGTGAGGGAGCCACCTTCAAGCAAAACACCGTCAAGCTGAACATCTGAATCATTTCTTGTTCTAGTTATATCTTGAGATTTTGGCACCTCTTTGCTGCAACATGATTTCAAAAACGCTGTTAATTATAAACCAAAAAAAGGCGACATAGCCACTTATTCATAAAAACATACCTTCCTTCAATATTGTAATCGCAACTGACAATGTATTTCAGGAAATAAAAACAGAAAAATAATATCTCTTCGCCTTTGCTCAGTCTATCTTCAAGATTATGGCCAAACAGAAGCCAATCATACGCTAATGTCAGGTACAAAATCTGTTGGTTACGAAGCAAATAAAGGATTACCATAAAATAACATTTGTTAATAATCTCACGTAACCCAATCTTTAATCTTAATACACATCTGGAAAAACAATATTTCACCAATAATTAGCCATCCAATCTAGCAAAAAAAAATTGCAATCACCTGCTCAGCACTAAGAGACTTATGGATTACTCCATCAGCCCACAACGAAAGTCTGAGTAAAGATACGAAGAGAGGAGTCCGATCCCAGCCACTTATACAATGAATTAGCAGTCCATTTGGACCATCACGTAAATACGCTAACAGAAGCTTAAGATAGTTTTGTGTCAGTGCAATTAAATCCCATTTCTACAATAAATAAATGCAAAAATTCAACCTCCGGATGTGATAACTTTGAATTACACACAAACTTCAATTTAAGTTTATTATTTACCCTATACCCCGACCAGTCCGTGTTCAATGAGGCAGTGATGTCATCCAACGGAACAAAAATATTGGCATCTACGTGCGTTTGATTCCACTCGAAAATAAGATCCTCGCCGTTGTAACCGTTGTCGCGGTACTTTTTAAAGAACTCGCATCCAGGGTATGGAAGTGACGCAATTGTGAAATCTACGTAGCGATTTTCCTTGTCGACCTTTTCCGATGATGTAACACTAGTACAATATGAAAGGTAAAATTATGGGGATCGGACTTAGCTAAGGTTTGGATAAGGCTTGGTTCACCGTCAGAAAATTTTTTTACTCACTTAACCCCGAATTTGACCTTCTTCTTTTCTACCATAAGATCCACAATGGTTTGAACTTGAAAAGCCTTCAAAAGTCTTATATCTTGACTACGAACTCTATCAAATAGCTGCCAATCGCTTTGCGTCTCCGGGACGATGATTTCATCTTCCGCATCATCATAATATTGTTTCCAGTCAACACCCCCTGAGAAGAGGTAGTCAAACGAGGACCGCCCATAAATTTCAGGACCACCAGACAAGGTAGCTGACCTATATGCAGATATCAAATACAGAAAATAATATCCAACTTGAAATCAGAATCAGAATACCGTCAATTTTCATCCCGTGTTGCCACTGTATTTACATTGATACTCAACCAACACTCGTCGAAAATATGTATTTTCATAAGCATTAAATGGTTCATACATGTTCATACAATTTTTCAGTTTTTCCCTAACGCAGAAGGCAACTTCCTCATTCTGAAGAGTTTACTTGAAAAAAAAACATTTACCTAACAACTGATAAACCGTAAATGATAAAATAGCCCGCTGGAATGAGCACCACAATTTTATTTTACATAAAAAATCAGAATAATAACAAGGCAGGGCATTACTTTATTTACTCTTTTCCATTTTGCGTACTCCAAACTTATGTCGTACTGATAAAATATGTAGAATGATGTACATAGACAGTGAACTACTTGAATGATAATGTGTAATCAAATATCAATACTCTTGGATACTTCAAGCAAACAAAATAAATACAAAAAAGCATCTTAATGCTGTAACATAACAACGCTAAAGGTTTTACCGGGGGTCAAAACATCACACTTTGAGGCTTTGTGAGTCATTAGTTAACGTAACTACCCTCGCTTAAAAAACCATTACCCATGTAATGAGTAATGAATAAAGAGCACAAGAACTTTTATAATATCTCATTCGCTCGCGTTGCCTTCGACGACAAAAAGTATACGTAAGACTTGAAGATCGTATAAAATCATTAACATGACATACATATATTGAGATTTAATGTTTGCATGTGAACCAGTTTCATTTCATTATGAATGGGTTTTTAGATTTTAAGAATGGCTTTCAATAAAGATTTAAAACTGGTTGTGAACAAGTCAATACGAAGTCAAATCTTTAGATTACCATCTAACTCAAGCCAGACTTTTCCGTTCCAGGTATGAAAAACATGACGACATACTTCAAAAATGCAATCCTTTCAGCCCACAAAACCCAGTAAAAAGGAAACTGAAACTGATGGTTTATTTTCTTATTTATCTCGCACATCTACAATGTGTACTCTTAGGTGCAATATACTGGTTACAGTTTTGAAAATTGAAAACTCACCGGCATATGTTTTTTTGATTGTACAAAATGACGGGAATAGGAAATCTCGCACGGCATCTGGCAAATCTAGCACGACTACACAAGTCTTTTAGTTTGGTTAGTTCAATACCATCTCCTGCAGCTCCGGAACCTAAGTCGGAGTTTGTTGACGATGTTATGCTATTACTTCCCAATCTTAAGAGAGATTCGGATGTTCCAGTATTTGACAAAAGCTGCTGATCTATCTCTACTTGAATGTCACTCTTTTCAATAAAAACGCCATTTAAGTCTGAATCATCCCGAATGCCGTTGCCAGAGATATGGCTTGACTTATCATCTGCAACATTATGGTTTTCAGGATGGCAGGCACCTTCAGCACTAAACCTCCCAGTTTCAGTCTTGAAAAATTTGACAGATTGAGATGCTTCTCCATTTGTGCTACCACAGGTTACTCCGTTATCAAGAGAAACACTGGGTATTTCATGGCTCCCATTGCATGGTGTTGTAACTGTAGATGTTGTTCCATCAGAAGTGCTAGCCGGGTTCTTTTCTGATTCCAAAATCACCAGACAGCTAGGATAATTTGTGCTGAGCTCACCTCCACTATTCGGAAGGATCTGCAAAAGTCAAGAAAACATAAAGACAGAATCAAAGCATGGCGTATACATCTTTAGGTTGCAAGAAAAGCTGGTCTTTGCACATTTTCGTTGAAACCATGTAATACCATATTCGTTACATATACTGATTCACGCATTTAACTGATGCAGTTAGAGTGACTGCGGGATGACTCTTTGCACGTGAGTAAAGTCAAAGAAGTCGTATTGCGTTTTTGGCAGAGTTCAACGATAATAATAGTGGTGGAAACTGAATCATCCACATCCGTGATGCAGCTTTCCAAAGATATGCATGCCATCACATAAACATCAGATGAAAAGCAAAAATGTAAACAGAGGCAAAAAACTTTCCTTTGTAAAATTGTAAACCACACATACATACATATTTTCGAACGTGAATCCAACTGATCAACTGACTACATCAGATTACTTTGTATTTTTTCGGCATATTTATTCGTAAAATAAAGCAATATTGGAGCAATTGGAGCTTTAGAGCCTTCCATGATCAACATACTACATCATAGAAAAGAAACCGGTATAATTCATTCATAACCATACTTTTGCAATGCGAGTCGCTTAATTCATCAAAAATTAATAGTCATTCATAGCACAACCCGCAGTAACCAAAGGAAATCGGTAGCGGAACTCCTATAACTTCCGCTGGTCTAAAGTTATAGAAATACTGGGTTTTCACATAAAAAGGTCGCAGTTAAATGGAAAACACATAATGACAAACGGCACTTTCGTTTCTATTGAAATAAAATTCATGGAACCATGTACAAATACGAGCGCCTATGCCTACATACACGCGGCTGGCTGAAGCTAAAACAGTATGCACTACTTTCGTATGACAGTGAGTGTGCAGAATTCTCTCGGAGAGTCGTGAACAGTCGTGATGATCTCTTGTGAATTTTTCTGCGTATCTTTTCCTCTCTGGCAAGTTGAAAAGCGTCTCACTAAAGTAGATATGCATGAACCTATAAAGTACATTAGTACATAAATAATATGTCTAACTTGCTTGATCATTCTATGTAATGTACGCATTATGTTGGCCACAGCTTTTTGTGTCAGAACTGAAGTTTCCTTGTAAAAAATAAAACAGGCCTATATTGATGATAGCTTACACGAAGAAAACAGAAAGCTATCCACCCCATCTGTTCAGCTGCCAAACTGCAGTTGAATGAAGCATGAACACATGTTAGTTTATCAACTGTTACAAAATCTAGACGTATGATTATCAGCTGACTCTTTTAGGTGCCATTAAAGCTAAAAAAACTAATTATTATTAAATTAAGTCTGGCACATACAAGCCAATATCGTAATTAGCTTAGCGCTGAGAGCAACCCAATAACCAACTTTCTTCCAAGCAAATCAAGAATACATTAACATCAGCAAATAAGCTTGCTTACCGAGTAATTATAGTCCGCATCAAAAAGGCCCAAACATTTTTTCATAATATTTTGAACCTGAAAAGTAAGAGAACAATGAGAACATATCATTATACTTGTATTTATTATATCTAACTGATATAGAAAATGTACAGTTTTAACGACTGTAAAATATTTGCCAAATATATACGCCAATCTTAGGTCTTCAAACTTGATACAAGACAACGGTATATTGCATACTGACGAAACTCAAAGTTCATATGATGACAAACATGTTTTTCTTAATGTGTTAAACTTCTTAGGAAGCTCAAATTTAGTCCTGTCACATATTTTCCAACCAAAGTCCGCTTAATAGTTAATCTTGAAAAGTTACAATATTACAAACATCGACAATGGTATAATTTACTGCTTACCTTTGGATGAGTATCCTTTGCTTTGTAAGTATTCTTTGAAAAGAATTCCAGTAATTCTTGGATATCTTCCGGCTTCACATCCATGCCTCCAATTTTCTCTGATTCCAACATTGAGCCGCTTAAATCGTAAGTGTTAATTATCATGAAGGAAAACCAATAAGTTGACCACAAGGACGGGTGAACCGACACACCAGTCAAGTTTATCCTCCCTTTTCTTGCTGCTACTGTTGATGAGAAATGATGAATTGATTAGCATGCGCGAGTACAAAAATGACACACAACACGTTCTCGTAGCATGAACAGTGCCGGCACCAATAACAAATAATGTAACAGAAGTTTTCTATATTTTACGATTATGACGACCGCTTCAGTGACAATCATGTATCACCAGACGTATGACGGATAAGTAAATCCCTCTATTTAAACTAAAATAAACCAACTAAACTGGCAACTCGACAATTCCACTTCTAACAATTGGTCCCAATGCAAAAACAAATGTGTAGCGATTTTAATAGTGTTTGTAATTGTATTGTATTGTACAGCTTCTTATCAAAAATGGTACTTTCACGTGCGTAATAATATAACACGCTACATTAAATCGAACCACTGCCTCCCTGACACTTCTTCCTTTAGGTTGATACACAACACAGCAATCCCTCGATGCTTTGTATATCAATAATTCTCAAAGTATCGAGTGTTATCCAGGTCAACGTCGCCACAAATGACAAGTTTATTATTACTTGTCGTTTTTTCTTTCCAACAAATCCCTCTCCCACCTTTCCTATAAGAACACTTTTCGTCGGTCTTGCTACTATTAGTAGTCCGTGTAAAATCTTTCACGTGACAACTGCTACTCTCACAAATTCCACAACAGATCCATTCAGCACAAGCACAGTTAGTTTTACCACCAACTACAATTAAATCATTTTTCCCGTCGGGTAGCTCACTTGACACGATTCTTCTGTCATTACGACGAGGGAAAATGCGTACACCGCATGGTGAGCTTGGAGGTAGTGGAAAGCTTGCATTCTCACCGCTATTACAGTGATTATGAGGAAAACAGATGTTTGCAAATATTTCACAATTACACCGAGTAAACAATGAAGCTACTGAATGTTTCCTTAGTGACAAAGTCCATAAACTCTTATGCATCAAATGCATGGTCACTTTTTATCCTTTAAAGTAACAACTGATGACCCTTTACTGCTAGATGAGACATTTACTTTCTGATTTATTGCGAAAAACGCACGCACACACCAAGATGTTGATATTATTATTATATTCTAGTTTCTCTCTATCCCTCTCTCAACCCTTTAACTTATTGTGGCCAGCATCGTTTTTATCATGTGGGCAACCTCACTAACAATTCAACACACAACCTCCCCACTAGAAGAACACGACTGACTGCATTTTCTTCGATGAGGATATCTTTAATGCTTTATTTCATAATATACTTTACTTGTAAGTACTTTATCATTAGTAGTATGTCTCCTTGTATACCTCACAACTGCTCAAACTGTCCTCTCTCATAGTTTATATCTTGCTTGGGATAAGAAGGTTAGCAACAACCGAGCTATATTTGTATACATATAAATATAATCAAAATGTAAATATGTTGGAAATATAAATATAACTAACCATGTTGTTGTCTTGTCGGTCTCTTTCCTACGGAATGGAGTTGTGTCGTGTCTCTCGTTTCTCTCTTTGATTTAATCACTTCTATCCATATGTACTATGTACTACTCCGGTCTCTAGATATACTCTATACTCACAATGTCAGAAAATGTAGATGGTGATGGCATTTTGTTCGAAAGGGAATACAAGCACATACGCACATGACCACTTGCTTTTTTTCACAAGGATAAAATATACATAAGGATATTTTGCGTCAGTCAGTATAGTATTGCGTATCACTAGAGTGCAGTGTAAACTTTAGACTTAGACACCTTGCCTCATCCACAATCCACACTATATCTTTTGTTTAATGTGCCCACATGAATGTGCAAGTGAGGCTGAAATGAAGTGTGCTTGTTAAAGTATATTTCCATTGCATTGGATGCCTTATGTGTAAAATTGAATATTGCAGAATGCTCCATTCAATCATCGTCCTTAGGAGGATATAATTATGATGATATAATCGTGTGTGCTTTTAACATGATTTTCCTGCAGAGAAGAAATGGACGAGAGAGTGAAGAGAAGAGAGGAAAAAAAACTTCAAATACAGATTTCGCATTGTCTGAAAGGATCTGCAACTGTGCATTACATTAACAGCGTAACATTTCTGTTAAGCGCTAATCATCAACATAGGGAAAAAAAGAGGAGACGAAAGAGGATTTTATTTTATACACTGCAGCAGGCAGTGTCTGGGTTTGTAATGGTTGAATATTTGTACGCTTAACGCTGATATGATGATGGTATTCGGTATAAAAAAAGTATGAAAGGAGCATGGCGTATCAATTCTGATACAAAGAATGTTCAAAAAAAAGTACTCAGAAACTACCACCACATTGCTGTTCAAGCATGCATGTCAAACTAAAAAAAGAGGCAAAAAGGGCAAAACGCACTTATAGTTAAATATGAATATAAGAGATAGAGCTGCGTTTAACATGACAGCGTTTAATATGTTGTAGATATAACTAGTGTGGGTTAAGAGCGTCATGGAGTTTACTTGACGCAATATATTTGTATCCTACCTAAACGAAGAATCAATGCTACTTGCTACTAAAATGCATTTATTTTTCCTAACCGCATTGGATATAAATGTATGCAATTTAATTTATTGTGAAGGTGTGAGTAGATTTTTTTAATGGTTAAAGTCTATATGCCAGTGAATACATTCTTTCTTCTGGTGAGTTGATAAGGAGAGTTAATTTATTAGTCTTGGTTACACCTTTACGCTAGCTATGATTTTTTTAAAGATTTTTTAGCTGTTTATATTACCGCACCGAATGTGCTCTAGAATTTTTACAATTGAGTTAAAGATAAAAATTGGATGAATTTTTACACATAGCCTCTCGTCACACACAGCACAGTAGCACTAAAACGTGTTTTTGGTAACCATATATATGCATCCCGATAGTTTTGCATTGCTATAGAATAAGTTTGTGATTTGTATTAGCTACTTTCCAATTGGATTTATTACTCATTGCTCCGCTAGCTTACAAATATTTAGAGACAGAGGACTGAACAACTGCGTCATGCTTTATATAGTCCAAGGTTTTGAATGATGCATTTTTTGTATTTTAGCCTGTTGGCGTGGATTATATTGGATTATGCTAATATTTGGAATGTACTACTTGAGGACATTATTTCCTAGTTACAGAATAAATGATTGTAAGTCGTTTGGTAGCTTCATGGCGAACAAAAAGGGCGAATAAATGTATGAAAGAGAACAGATGCAGATCTTTGTTTCGTATTTGATGGACGTCTAGCAAATTTTCAATAGAAACTGATACACATATATTGGTAATTAGGTATGGAGAGTGATGTTAATTAGATAGAAGAATATAAAGGAAAATGTTTCTCCATTACTTCTGGAAAAGAAAGAGTAGAAACGTTCATGACGATACTACAGAATATAATATGCTAAAACTATAGTATCGCATTTTCGCTTCATTCGCAATCGCAATACAAAAAAATCCCAGTAAATTATCATTAGCAATTTTAATCTGATACAGAATAAAAATTTACTCGTACTTTGTTATAGCCCTGGGAATTTTCAAATAGGCATGTAGCCTACAAAGCTCTTCGTTTACATTTATCTAGTTGTTTGCAAAGGCTTACACTGATAAAATGATGTAGCCTATAGTATGAGTGCAACTGTCGAAATTGGGATTTCCATAGATGCTGTAAAATAGATTGCTTTTTCTTCATTTCTTCATTCATTAACATTAACATTACCACCATTTTCGAACAATGTGCATAGCCATGCTTTTCAGACTGAATGAATGAATTCAGCTTCATTCCTTTCAGATTATCTTTCCCCTTCGCTTGCATACGCCTTCAAAATTGTGTGCATACGTTAAATCTAGTCTAAACACGTTTTTTATGTTTCAAATCAAATAACTAGGTTCAAGTGTTGAATCAGTAACGCTTGGAATATATCAACCGGTTAAAAGTACAACGTAACTTGCTGTCGTGCGTTATCTCTTTGACTACTAAAGTGCCTTAGGGCTTTAGTACCGCTTTGCTTGTGGAATGCAATGCGTGCAAGTCTGCAAGTGCAGGCATGCAAAATGCATTTTGTTTTTTGAGCAAACAGTAAGAGTCACCCACCGAACCAACACGATACATGTATTTACTTCGCCATTGCGTCACATTCACATTTCCTTAACCTTAAAAGCAAGTTTGTTTTGCAACTCTCAAACTGGTATGATGATGATGATGTGTGTATATACCGGTCTTTTTTATTGTTTTTTTCTTCCCTTGTTTTTAGCATGTACTGTGAACTGTGGTACAATGGTGAAATGTAAAGATGAGGCTGTCGGCCTGTGGTGTGACCGAGAATTTTTAGGGAAGGCGTGTCTGCAATGCAATCCCTATGTTATCTACATACCTTGTAGCAAGATCGGTCTTTTGTTTACAATGCACTGCACAACTTATGAAAAAGAATTTAGGATATTAGCTGAATTAGAACAATGCATCATGAAAAATATATTTGTGGGCAAAATGGGATTATTTGCGAAAGTCTTTATATGAAATGAATTTTTTATGCAAGAATTTTATTGTGTGGAATAGAATTGTGTGGTTTCCAGCGTGTCGGCTGGAAATGGGCAAGTTTATATGATTTTATCTACATTCTCCAGACTCCACTCAGCACACTAGTCACTTTAGTGGAAAAGCCTTTCACGGGCTGCACACATAAAATATCTAGGTACATGCATACTTAAGCAATTATGATAGTTGACAGTATGAAAAAATTCTGCCGACATTAATTTTTAATTTCATCTAGCTTCCTTAAACGGATTTTTCATACTTTAATTTTAATGCGAGAACTATGGTTGACGGGGAAAAATAAGAATGTGAAAGTATGCATTTTATAATAAAGTCAAAATTTAAGAAATATTCCATCACCTCACCACCAAAAACTGCCAAACTTTATACAAATGACTGTTGTGGAAAATAAGTACAGAATTTCCCACTTAAGACACATTCCTATTGTGTCAAATTATTGACTTGGTTTATTACTTTTATTGCCTTAATTTATCCCATCCAAGGAAAATCATTCACTGGCGTTTTTCTTCAAAGTATGGCACAAAGGGCAATGCCTCCTTTGTGTCATTTCCTTAACATCCGCCACTGTTAGACAAACATCACAAGTCCAGACTTTGGACGCGTCGTAAATGGGACGTGCTGTAGCAGTACATACATGATATTTTCCACCACAGCTTGTACAGGTGGTTGCAGAGTCGACGATCATTGTACTACATCTGAAATTTAGCCGCAAACAGTTTACCCAATGAATCAAACCATATTTTCACACAAAGATAATTGTAATATGTGCTAATTCCTATTTAAATAAAGTCTGGTCACAAACCCAGGACATTCCACTTTTTGCAGTCGAATGTCCTTTGGAGGATGTTCACTGAAAAGATCAGACGTAACCTCACTGTAGTCATCATCCAGCAATTCCAAATGTATAAATGCTCGTGAGCAAATATTGTAGCATTTGTTGTTTGCGGCAGCAAGAGCAAGCAGCGTGTTGACTCTCTCATCTCCCAAAATGTCCACGAAGTTTCTAAATTAAAATGGATCTTTGTCAGTAAACCCGTATATTCGTACCGTACTAAATGTTTGAATAGAAACCAGTTTCGTTAATTTCTGTACACTTGCCTAAGGTACAATGCTGCTTTTGTCGCACTTCCATATTGAGCTTGATAAATAAACCGTTGTACTAGGCATAAATAATGCACTGCTTCAGCTCCACGCCACGGCATTTCCCGCATCCAACGGTATTCTTCTTGTGAAGGTCGAAAGTCTTCAGGAATATGGCTTTCAAAGGATAAATCAGCGTCATCTTCTTCATTGTAGCCACCATCGGACTTGGCTGATTTAGGTGCTCCGACAGACTTGTCGCGGAAAAATTTTCGTGTTTTATACGTAAACATTTGCGCAGACATGATAAAAATTTTCTTAATCAAAACTAGACTCATGTGCTCGTCTGAATTAAGGAACCTAATGGCAAGCTAAAGAAAATAGCCCATGTTAATAGCCTTGTAGGTAGGATTTGTGATACGAATATAACATTATAAATTTTACCATAGCCAAAAGTTTACCGGCTGCAAACGGCTTATCCGATTTTCTGAGTAGTTCCACGGCCTGCATAATCTCTCCATTCTCCAATAAGTGTCTAGCAAATATATACAAACATCTCAATTTGAATTTAATAGAAGAAACGATTATTTATAAAAAATACTTATCCGTACAGTACCCTGTGTAACGAAGAAGAACTGGAGCAACATTATGCAAAGTATGACGCTGAGCAAGCTCCATTGCCAAATTCCACTGAGACAACACAACTGCCGCTTCCACTGCTTTTTCTGCCATATTTGCAGCAAGGAACGCTTTCACCTTGAATGAGAGTAATGGTTAAACTTTAACAAGTAAATCTGGTAAAAGTGAAGAAATCAAGTAAAGTTTCAAATCTTACAGCTTCCGTGGTTAACCCAACTGCTTCAAATGCAGAAGCTATTCGTACTAGTAATGGACTTTTTTCCGGCAGGGTTGAGATAAGTTTCTCAAGGTTGCCATAATCTTCCATCATTAAATAGCATTCTACGAGACGGGAAGTGTCATCTGCTTTCTCGTAATAGGATAGTGCTTTTGCCCACTCTTGATCTTCCCCTGACTTGTCACCGAGAGCTATGTTCATTTCGCGATAAGTCTTGTCAGACGGACGTTGCTTTGCTAAAGGTTGGGAAACTTGATCTACTCGATTCCATTCACCAAGCAGCTTCCACATATCAGCAGCTAAATCTCTTTTATAAGACAAATTACCATAATAAATAACATTGAGGTTTCCAACAAGGGAGGACTTGTGCTAGTTCTTCCTAACCTACGATCTGCTTCTAGAAAGAGTTTCTCCGCTTCTTCAAAGTCCTCGAAGAAGCAAAACACTTCTGCCTTTCTAATTTTGTCGTTTGTAATGTTGGATATTCGCTTGGAAAACTGGACCCCAGCGTAGTCTCTGCAGCGGACGAAGGCTGTTTCGGCAACAGATAAATCTAGTTGGTTTAGTGCAGCTTGTGCTAAAAGTCTCCACAAACTTGGATGACTGTTTTCTTCTACGTATCTACCAACGTCGAGCAAATCTGTACCGTTATCAATCAAAGACTTGATGTCTCTCAGGGCCCGTGTTTCCAGCTTCATGGAAAATTCTGGTTTAAGATTTTCAGGAGTTTGCATGACTTCGTCTAAAAGAATTACCGTTACTTCCAGCCCCTTTCAAGCAGTGAATTATTTACAATTAGTATTTTTGCAATTATTAGAGTGAAAGGAGTTTATCACATGCATATGAATATCAAATGGTAAGCATCATTCATGTATTAAGTACCTTAAAATATGCCAGATATCCAGAGCTGATAACAGGCTCTTCAACTTCCCCATTTTTCATGACATACCTACATTTATATGAATTCATAACATTTTATTACGATGATGTGTTTTTCTTCAATTGATTTTATGAGTTTTAGGCTAGTACATTCGCGTTTTCTCCATGATACACAATAGACTAGGATTGTCTCGAGCCCACATAAGATTCCAAATGTCCTTCCTGTCATACTTACGAATCGATGACGTTTTCAAGGTTGTTGTACTTAAAGAACAAATGCTCAAATGACCCCCATTGTCCAGCATGGCTAATTGTAATGCATCACTATTCAAGTAGACTTTCTGTGGCCTAATTCCCATCTACAAATTGGAGGGTTTTAAAATGAATCACTAATATATGCATGGTTAAGCATTTCCCTGTAGACTCACCTCGACTGCGATGTCCAACACACTGAGCAAAGCTCCATGTGGCAAAGAATACAACTGTAGACGACCTGACTCCCTAGCAACGACCAAAAGATCAGGTCTAGCATCACAGCAAACAGTGGGGTCTTTTGTTCTCTGAAAGTATCATGATTTTGTTTAAGTAAGAACGGCTACTTTTTGGCAGTTAAAATAAGATCTTGTGATTTTGATTGATTAAACTTAGCTACCTGTCCAGTTAAATCCTGGGCTGATACCTTTATCCGATAAATTATGCAAATACACATAAAATTATTCAAAAAGTAGAACCGTATTATGACAATTATAAATGCCCCTTACGTCTCTATCGTTGAAATCATTATTTTCAATTTGAAACTTTGGATTTTCATCAATGTGAAATGTCCTTTCTCTTCGTTTAGATCCAATATCAGTAACTATCATTGATTGAGATGTGGCAAGCTGATATTTCCAGAGTAATATGGCATTCGGGGCCAAGCACACAAGAACAGACGGAGTCAATGTTATAGTGGTTGGCTCTATTGTCATTATACTTAACCCTTTTTTAAGACAAAGGAAACGTTAGAAAGGTTTGAAGAGGAGTTCAACTGAATTTTCCAACTTTCACCAACATACCATCAACCGGAGCTCCAACAGCGTTCAAAACTGATACGTTGTATATTCCAGAGCTGTTCACTGATAATATAGCAAAATAGTCTTCGTCTCCTTTCACGTCCAAAATTTGACCAGGAATTTCTTGTGTCGTGAGCTATGACATTGTTTGAAATGGTCTTATGCATTAATTCAAACATATTTGACTGCTCATGTGCTCATATATCAAAATGTGCTCATCCGCTGTTACCGTGAATCATCCTTTAACTATATTTGACTGCGTGTTTGTAACTCGTACGAAGGCATACCTTTTTTGTATCCCAAAAACCAACATGATTCGATCCATCTGCACGAACGAACGCAAATGCGAGAGTGTTTGAACCAAAGTAAGCATATTTGTACTGCGGGCGTAAATTGGCAAAGTAGACGTGAGCCCCAGCTCCAATTGCCAATCTCAGAGAGAGATAATCCCATGAAAGGGATGTTACTGGAGAGCCAGGTATTTTGATTTGTTGCAAAATCTAGCAAATGAAATTAGTGGAGAGATAATAATAAATGGAATTCGAGAAAAGATCTTCTTCCATCCATAAATATTTCATTTTTGTACCTTTCCCATTTGATCGAAAATATTAATTTGATCGAAGTCCGATCCTTGTTTGTTTTGTCCAATCGCAGTTGGTTGGCCACCAACAGCAATGTATAATCCATTAGGGCTCCAATCCCCACATGTTGCTACGAGTCTTGTATCAACAATTATGGGATCTGTGGTTTTGGGAAAAAAGTAGAAGTAATTGAAGAGCACGCAGTTTAATTAATTGAATTCTGTACTTACAGCAAAACAATTACTTTCGTCATTAACGGTTCTCATAAGAGTCATGCAACTTGCTCTCCATATCACAGACAAGCTCGGTGTTTCTACTTCACTACAAGTCTTTGTAGTCTTCCACCTAACTGCTACAATTGGCTCACTATCATCCCCACTGTCAAATTTTGGCCATCTCTCTAAGCTCATTTTTGACTGGAAGGAAGTACAAAAGCGATTTAACAGAGTTTTATTGCAATTGCAAAGCAAAACCGCATCCGTCTTGGAAAATGCTGACATACCATGAAATTCCCTTCAGAGTCGTAAACGTGTACTTCTCCACTGCTCAACGTGAACAGCACCATTTTAGTGTCTGCTGACCAAGTTACACCGGTGAGAACAGAGCCTTTGATATCTTTCCCCCATAAACGATTCCCATCCGCTGAACCCACGATAACGCCACCTTCAAGAAAAGTAAACGTAATCGGGATAATCTCATGTTCTATTGGTATCATCGAAGTCACACAACAAGCCCAAAAAGATGCTCAGTTGCTGGGTGAAAAATGACAGGAAATAGTTTATCAAGCGAACCATCTTCATAAACAATGCAGATCTTATTCCCATCATGCGACCAGGCCAAGCCTCGAACAGTGGATCGATTCCTGTTGTTCACCATCTCCTCATACCAAGTTCCTTTGTACAGCATCCATACTATTATTAGACCTGGAACATTACGAAATATACAAAATATATTTTTTCCTGCATCTGTCAACTTCAATATTTCCAACAGTTTAATGGTGGATGGAAAGTAGAGAAACATGCATGAAACATTCATACTTTTTTATACCTTTCGCGTCACTCGTGGTTAGCTTTTGGTGAACATTATTCCATGCGATCACTTGAATATTAGATGAGTGGCCTTCTAGAGTTTGATTCATAGCGATATTTGATGGCGCTGCGAGCATACCGCGGTTAATGGTTCCACTTTCTCCTGAAGCTGCAGTTGACTCAATTTTTAAAACTTTTAGCATCCCATTCTCACAACCGCAAGCAAGAAAGTTATCCTCAGAGCTCCATGCCACGCAACGAACATTAGCCCCTTGAGGCATTTCAAGCTAAAAGAATTAAGCAAAAAATAATTTTTACACCAACCAGAAATTATTTTAAGTTTTTTTCATGTAATATTCGATCCTCTAAATCTACCTTTTTGCTCAAGTAGGCGAACATATTTGTTCAAAATTAGTACTTTGTTTTCTCAGCTTCCTTTTGAAAAGAAACACGTTTATCCTATGAATTCTCAGCCCATTACGACGAGAAGCGCTAAGCTAAATCTGGAGTGTCTAATTGAATTAATTAAGTGTGCTATAACCCACGCATTAGAAAAGTAATGAAACATGAGAAGCATTTGAGTGGAAACTTTGCTTTTCGTCATATGTTGTTTCTCTCATAAAAAGGGGAGCATAAGTTTGAAAAGAGCTGTGGGTTGTGTTGTTACATCGAAACTCCATAGAGACGCTTTTTTCTGACATGTTCTCATGTGAAGTAGAGGCACAATGCATGGAATAATAGGAAACCATAAGTTAGCGTCATTTACGAACATACATATATCACACATACTTTGGTAGGTGTACATAATTTCAGCCCTATATATTCCTAGATAGATGGAAAGTTTTCACATTAGTCGTTCCACAGGTGAATGTCAAAACATTTTACATCGCATGATTGCCTTTTCTAGTCATTTTACGCCGGGAAACATGGTCCTTTATCTGCTCAATGCCTGTCTGTCATTTTTATATGATTAAACGCCAATCACGATCCCGTACTATGGTTCTTTACACGTTTCCCCTTGAATGCATCAATACAGTTTGAATCCACGGTGGAATGAAGAGTCAGTTAATCAGATAAAATTCTCATCATTAAGCTTCCATGTAATGAATTGGAGCGTGGAGCAAGGAATTGAATTAAATTGCATGAAGTAATTAGTAATTGGCTGGGATTTGCATGAATTCCACCATGTATGTAATCTCGAGGACGTCAACGCGCTCAAAATGATTTTTTTCGTTAAAAAAAGCAAACTAGGAAACGCTGAGGTTTCTCACCCAGAACATATTTTTTCCTGTTGGTTACGCTATGCATGCCTACCGCACATATTTCGAGAGAAATCGATACAAAGAAAGCTCACAACTGACATGTAGCCGGTTAAAGGGACCTTTTTTGCGAGGTGGGAAGACACCCTGGGAAATCAAGCTTGTTCCTTCTTTACTTTTCCATATTATGGAGTATTCCGTTTCCAACGATTTTCATAGAATTCTCTCACTCTCTCTCTCTCTCTTAGACAACATAATGCTCATGCACAGCTCCATAACGCAATATAGTCGATAGGCTCATTCCCTGCAAGAGAAGAAAAATAGCAAAGCAACTGAGAAAGGATGAAAAGTAAAGGATGATCATGAAAATGATGGTGAAGGAGTAGAAAGTCCACAACAAGATAACCATGCATAAGGCAAGTCACGGACAGAAAGGCTGGTGCGCTTCCTCAGCGCGTTCCATTATATAATACATTTCTCGCATCATCCCATCAATTCCAGGAACTCTCGCTATCCTCCTACAAAGGCATCCTACGCTGGGAAAGTGTTCCACTATTAAACTTTTAGCGGATAGCTTCTTTCTCTGACATTATACCTTCCAACTTCGCCAATAGCATAACACGGAACGGATGGATCATCCCCATTATCATCTTATTCATCCTCAATATCATTCAATGAATTTCAGCTTAAATGCTCACCAAGAATAACAATAGAATATGGGCAGAAATTGGGAAAGCTGTTCATAAAATAAATACAGTATCTCCATGAGGATTCCTCATATATTCTCTATCGGCATAGAAAAGAGAAAAGGAAATTTACACAAGGTAATATGATGATAGTGTTTCTAGGAAGAGAAAAGCGATTGACGATGAGAAAATCGTCAATGTTTCGAGTTGAGTGCACCTCTTCCCGTGTTCATCCTCGAAACTCAAATGTAACGTACATTTTATACCTATGCATAGGCATTCTCCAACCACATAAAAAAACCAACTCTCAATGATTTTACGTGGCTTCACTAGCAAAAGCATCATTTCTCACTTAAAAAGTCCAACTTTATTATTATTAGTGAAAGCTGCTTATGCTTATACACTAGAAAATATCCGCTCGACAACTATCAGCCCGGTCCGTATTTCATGTCCGATCTGTCGTCGTTCCTCTGTGTGTCCGCTTCCATTTGTATACATACATCATTAGTAGAAAACCAAATACGTGTAGATGTGTAAGCCATAATGCCAGAAGAAAAAAAAAGAGTTACTTCTACTAGCTTTGAATATACATAAAATAAGTTAGACTTTTTTGTATAAGAAAAAGCAACGTTAAATCCAAACGTATAAATGTAAGTATACATATCCCATATTGCTCCTTTTCCAATGCAACGATTATGAAAACGGGATAGTAAAGTTTTACCCTTGCTTGCTTCACTCTTCGAGGTTTCCATCCATTCCATTACAATCCACTTCTCCATATCCGTCCATTTTTTATCCATGTATTTATTGCAGGATGGCACACGGCAACCAGTACATGAAGGACCAAAGAGGGAACATGAAATGAAGTCAAGTGAACGGCGAGCATCATATCAACATCTTTCACACCCTACACACTGCATACATAACCATTGCATTTTTCTATCCGACAATAGCATTTGAGCAGATACACTAGCTTTTTGGGGGAAGACTCCAAAGGGTATTTTCTTTTACTCGAAAAGAGACTCTACAAAATACTTTTTTTTTCTCTCTCCTGTCTCTCTCATTTATGCCTACTGGGTTCACGCTGGAAGGACAAGCAAAGCATCAAGGCAATAAGAGAAATATATATTTTTGACTTATATTAAATTGCCTAAACTATAGTGAAATGTAGTCTCTCCTCATTGATAAATAACCCTACATGATTCCCATCCCATCTCTCTTCCTCACTTTACTCGGCATGTTTTCCTCACATCAACTTCAATAATATTCCATATATTCCCAATAAGGATAATAATATTTTCCAGACATGATATGAGGTGACCAGTAGCTAAACTGGTATTTTTTATCCACTCACTCTAATCCAAGAGTATCATCATCATTTCGTTTTTTTATAATAAAAGAAAAGGAATATACATCCAACCTGGATTTTATTATTAACGTCCCGTTTGTTCAATTCTTTTTTTTAAGTGTTCTCTTCTCTCGTCGCGCAAACCCAGAGAAAAGAGAGTGGAGGAGGATAGGAGATTGGAGCAAGTGACAGATTGAGGAAAATACTATCCCTTCGCACGTCCCTGGTATAAAATACTAGTAATCTTTTTTTTTTCTGGTGGAGGTGGTATAGTGGTTGAAAACAGAGGGATGCTGTGTGAGATGTTGATGTTGTTTGTGTTTGTACTTGAATACTTTACTTGCTTTGCTCTCCATTCCTCCACTCCTGTCTGTTGTACGTGCGTTGGGCAGAAGAGCTTCTAGTGTATATTATGGTGATGTGAGAGAGTGAAACGATGATGATGACGATCGTCTGCAGCACCAGCAACTAAACTGCAGCAAGCGAGAAAAGGCTTTAGAGGACAAGAGACTCTTTAGCTCTTGTGTTCTGGGAGATAGAAAATGGGAGAAAACAACTAAAAAGAGAATTCTCTGCACACATTCATTCAATTGAAGGGTTTCGGTGAAAAAGAGAGATAGATTAGAAAAGGAGGTGGGAGAGCCAAGGATGTGAGTGGGAAGAGGGCTCCTTGTCAAATAATTACTTTCCTCAAGGAAAAATTATAGCCTTAGTGGATTGTCAGTGTTGTGAGGGGAGAGGTAGGTTTACTGGAGGAATTTCAAACAGTGGATTTCCTCCTTGTGTAGGAGTTAAAAGTATTTATCACTTTTTATTACTGAGGATAAATATACTCTAATCAGAGGGAAAGGGGGAAGGTTTCTTAAAAAGTTACTCCAGCTGAGGGAAAAGGTGGGAAGGAAAGGTATTAAATAAGTGTACACTGAAGATTTGTTACTTTCATCATTGTATCCGGTGTGTATATGCTACAGGAAATCTTGCACGTAGTGACTTCTCTTAATAGTCCCCTCGTCATAACATATTCATCATATAACATTACAAAGATTACCTGCCACTGGATTCCACCACCGTGATCATCATCATCAATAACAATAATAACAACAGAGAGGACCGTATATCTTTTGTGGGAAAGGTGTTTGGTTTTGTGTGTGTGTGTGTGTAATGTTGATATATTTAGGTATATATATATGTATACCAGTTGAATGATATATGGATGGACAGGGTTAGTTGTTTTCTATGGAGTGTTTGTCAAGGAAAGGGTTACATACCTATGTATATATATATAATATCAACTACTCACACACAACACTCATTCATTGAGGAGGAGAGTTAAATAAAAAGTGGAAAACTTGTCTATGGTCAGTTTTGCACTGCAAGTCAGTAAAACACACGAGGTGGTGAAGCAAGAACATATTAGAAAAGTTTGTGAGGCTGATGGTGATGAGTTGATGAGAGACGCTGAGCAACGCACGTGAAGAAAAATTGAGTTGTGACAGACAGATGTGAAAAAAAGAACAAGTTAAAATGGATAAGGGCGACTAGAGTAAAAATTTGCTCGTTTAGGTTTCAATTTTTAGGAGGATTTTTTTCCGAGTTGAATTGAATTTGTGACTTTAATTTAAAAAGTGAGCTACAAGGGATTGTTTGAGTGAATAGGTTTTTTCCAGGTGACAAGCTATCAAACTTCTGAATTTTTGTGGAAAGTAACACCCATAGTTCCAAAGTGGAGCTGGTTTTGGTTATCTAGTGTTGTAACAGCGTGAGTTTAATGATACATATTAAATACTTTCAATTTTGCAAGAAGTTAATGTGCATGATAGGCCGGTGTAAACTTCCTTCTTAATTTAGAACAGGTGACAGGACCATGTAATCGGGTAACAAAGAGGGTGTGTAATAATTAAAAAACTTCTGCTGAATGGACACGAGTTTAGTGTTAAAAATTTACATTAGCTCATGTTGCTACCAAGAACCGAGGTGTAAACAAAATAATTATCTACAAATACATTTACATAAATTGATAAACTATATAGTAACATGATGGGGCAGAATTAATGATAAGTAAAGGTCTAATCCTTTCGCACGTGGATGTGTTAACTGCAACAAAATAAATGATTTATGGGGACACAACGACACAAGTGGAATACTTTCGGTGTCATCACATAAATTAAGTTGGAAGTTGCACCGTGAAGGGCAACACTTTGACGTTAAGTCACCATTTCTATCAGCTATAGTTAAATATTACAATTATATACCCTGTCAATAGTAGCTGCAACAACAGAGCAAACAAGCCTCCGTGAGCTTCTAAAACTGCAAATCGTTGCATGTAAGTCATTTTGTCATTATCTTGCCACCAGTTATTATGTATAACTGTTCGCCTTTCATCCCCTTTAACAGTTTTAAAAAGGCTTATTTATTCACCTACCCGTACATATACGTGTACTTACCACGTTATCGTTCGCCTTAAAATTAGGCTTGACGTACATTGTACATTTAATGATTCGATCTAAATTCACTTGAATGCTTAAGCCGAATGATTAACTGCTATTTTTGATTCTTTATTTATACTTTTGCATACAATTAATTTGAAGCTATTGTGTTCTGATAATTTGCTAATGCAAATCTGGTTTGGCATTATATTTTGATGTATAATTTAAAAATCATTTTGTATTGAAGCCCAAAATTGAAATTTAAAACTGGATAATTTAATTTCGAAAATAAAATGTACACATACCTACTCCTATTCGTAGAAAGCTAGAAGGTCGGTTGCGCGCTAATCGCACAAGTATAATTTATTAAAGTTGGAATCAAACAAATGGAGTTTTCGTTTTTTTGTACCCTACATCTCAAAATCCCGAAAGAAAAACGAACGAATTCTCGAATATTGGCCCTGCCATTCGTATCTAGACAGGATATTATACCAATTTTTACAGGTAGACGGCGATAGACCCAATATTAGTCAGGAAACGCTCAAGCAGATGCGTATATATTAACACCATAGCCAATTCTGAACGATATTAAATGTTTCTTTTCATATATCTCATCATAGATGACTAATTTTAGGGTACGAGTTTATTAAATGGTTATACCTCAACAGAAACAAGTAAAATATCTTGTCATAGTTATTTTAAAATCGATGAGAGTATTTTGGTTTGATTTGATTTTCCGAAAACCTCCTTCGCGCGATGTAAAAATCATCTCTATTTGAATTCCTCGTTATTTGATTTGCACTAATCAAATGCTCTCATTTGTGCAATCGATTGCGCAAGAAGATCTCAATACCTGAAAGATTTCTAACCGTGCTCTATTACAACGGGTTGCACAATTGAGGAAGTTTGCTTCTAGGCATAAACAATCAAGAATTCAAAAATGTTCATAACGCCATAGCTAAGTAACCCTTTCCTGTCTTTCATGAGGTTTTAAAACAAAGTCTCAAATATCTACTTCTGAAACGATCCTTATTATCGTAGATAGTTGTTCCTTAAAGTTATCATTCCCGTGTTGTAATTGTTAATATGTACCTAAGTGCTCAGCACGTCAAGTCAATAAGTCAACCTTCGCATACGGCATACGTTTGAATAATTTCATTTGCATTCTGTTATGCATTGTACAAAATCCGGAATCAATAACGAAATCTATTTCTACTTATACATTATTGGTCTCTACTGGACTGGATGTCCATGAAGTACGCAATTTTTAAGTCTGTAATTTCTGGATGCGGTTGGCTATTTTTGAATGCAATAAACTATTGCTAGTAGGTTATGCTTTATGTTTAAAATAAATCCCATGAAATGAAGACCGGATGAAGACTAGCAAATTGCATTTTTTATGTGTAGATTGAGATATTTAGAAATTAAAAGACAATAGGTTCTTCCTTGATGTCTTTGCTAAGATATGCGTGTTCGGCTAATGAAAATCGATTAAAATCACGTATTATGCATGCTGTAGATCGACCTTTAAAAAGTTTTATACTTTATTAATCTGATTAATTAATTAATTTATCAATATTCGTAAAATTTGATTATAGTAATATGACACGTGTGCTGTGGTCGGATGGAGTCTAATGATTTATTTTGTTAGTTCATAATGAACTGTTCATTGTCCTACCTTTGGTCAACCGGAGTTAAATAAGAGCTATTTTTGGAAGCTAACGACTGCTGAGATTTAAATTATAACATTAAGAAACATGTACACTTATTGCCGTATTGTCAGCAGATCAGCAAATGTCCAAAAACCCTTATCTACTACTGCATGTACTATGCACGTTTAGGAATTTTATGGTTTGTAGTTGTGTGAAGGGAAGACATGAAAACAAGGGAAACAGAAAGGCAACTTTTATCTTCCTTGACAGTTCAGTATATCAGTATTAGAGCGATACTCGATGCATATGACGCAGGGTGCGATTGGAACATTTAAAAAAAGAATCATGCGTCACTAGTATGATTCCTTACAAACGTATCATTACCGTGAAATCCTATGATAAAAATCAGTTGTGTCCAATTCTGAAATTGTTTTTTGCTCCTTTTACTCTCGCAGAGCATCATGACGAATCATCAAAGTCAAATAATCTTGTCTTTAAATCATAAAATATATGCATCCTGTCAAAGCGAAACCAGTGTCAGAGAAGAGTTGTATCCAGCCATACACCGTTTTTTCAGTATTTTGTTACCTTAACTGTAAAGATTTTAACTAGCAAAGAGTGTTAGGGTCGAAGTCAAATTGCGGTAATGCATAAATCGATATATTAAGGAATTTCTGATTGAGGTTTCCTCCACGAAAAGAAAGCTTGTAGTGTTACAACCGCTACTTTCATATCAGCGATACTTATCAATACGCATTTAAGAAGACGGTAAGACGAGCCTCTCACCTTTCAAACTGTACTCTGACATGGTATGCTTTATTAACTTGATGATGTATGTACATTGTAATCTGTACATTGTGTTGTGCATGCTTTTCTATATTGGCATCTACTGACAGAGAAACGAGGGGCGATGAAAATACCATAAATGCGTATTATATGAGAAAGAGAGAAGGAGGAGATGGGAGACTTCCTAAGAATTCGATATTGCCATTTTATAAAGTCTCAGATTTCAGAACAGTAAGCATTCCGTGTGGGCATTGTGAAGAAAAGCACAATATGAAGCTACCCAGTAAACGAGTAAGCTTGATTAACCCGATAGTGTTTGTGAACCATGAAAATAAAATCAAGGAGTGCGATTGATGTATAATTTATGGTTTATGTAAAAGTGGTATGCGAGCTTAAGTAGTTTGTCATATACCTCGCCATATTTAATGCAAAATATATATCCAACACACTAGTCAGTCACTAGTAGTACGCCTTACACAACAAAAAGGAATCGATGTTACTATATTTATACATTAATAACTCAGATAAAATAAAATAAAGAAACACGGTTAAGATAAAGAATCATGTATAATTCTATGATTTCGTGCCATGCACTCTTTGATAAAGAAAAAAGTCGAAATATTGGTGTGTGGAGTAATCAACGCTTATGAACTACTTGGAAATAAAGCTACACGTCAAACTCGGAGAGTTGTTAGGTGGTAGCGACGTGGCACCCTCAGATTTGTAATGTATTCCTCCATACTCTTCGACTTGTACCAAAAGGGCATCTTTGAGTTATAGAAGACCTCGTAACGACGAGAGTATACCAGTTGGGGTTGAGGCAGGCTGAGGGAATTTTTGTCAGGAGTCTTGTGTAAGACTTGGAATGTGAAAGATTGCTTTGCTGACGCTGCCGATCTTCTCGTTTTTTGCGTACTGTGTACGAAAGGGTTTTATTTTAAGTTTGAGATCATTTTCTTTAATTTTTAATTCTTTTAAGAGTAAACAAAGGTATTATCGTCATCATCCTTTATTTCTGAACTGGTATAAATTTTCATATCTTTGAAAAAAAATGCCAACGACAAGTGGCAGAAAACGTACGTATACCCGATTTTTTTTCAAACACCCATGAATCATTAACGTTGTAGCCTTGATAGACTTCTCTCATTAGAATAACCAAATTATTTAAACTGTCAAACTAGTCATCAGACACTGCCGACACAGAAAAGAACGTAATTTACACCGTAGTAATTTATTAGCTATTATTTGGAAGCCTTGCGAAACATTGTCGCTTGGTCATTTCGCTTTATAGCTTTGCGCGTTTATGGTTTTGAGAACTTAAAAACCACTTAAAAATTGTCCACTTAACTATCACAGTAGTCACAGTCACAAAATTGCACTAAGCACCTATAGTTTACTCTCAAAAGATAATTTATTGCTTTAGTAGCGATTTGGTTGCTGGTTTTGACGATATAAATGTATTAAACTTTTCTTTAGCATTGCGACACTGATACATGATAACTTCGATGTAGTTTGGAGCATATTGTGTACTTAATTTAATAATTTGTTCCAGGGATGAAGCGAGGCGCTGACAGGGAAATGGGATCACCTTTGAAACGAGCCCGTAATTTAGGTCACGAACTTCGTATACTTATTCCTTCTCGTGTAAGTTTCAAATAACCGAAAATAAATAGCAAAAACTAGAGTATCATATGTCAGTATGCGGCTTCGTTTCAAACTTTTAATCCGATATTTTTTTAATGTGTTCTGTAAAAGGTGGCAGGATCCATCATTGGAAAGGGAGGAAGCAACATTACACGTCTGCGATCGGAGGTATGCAACCTGAAGTTTTTAGAGTATTGATGTATCCAATTTTCTTTATCCTCGGCAGACAACAAAGTTGTATTTTATTTTTGCGAATGCATGCGTAAAATATCTAAAGGGTATTGTAATGAAGGATTTTTAACAGTTTTTGTAAACTTTTAGCCAGCACTCAGATGCTGATTAGAAATTTTAAAGATTTACACTGGTAATGTAGATAATTCAGATTGCGTGTGTACGTAGATGATGTTAATATGATTAATTATTAATCAAGGCTGTATAACTCAACTATACGAGTCATAGGTTTGATTGAGCGCATTAGAAAGTAGGTTTACTGAATGATGTATGGAGGTAATAGATTTAAATGGATACTTATTTTCTTTTCGCGTTGAAAACTGTATATGTATGACTGTCCGAATGTATGTAATTGAGTATATCAACTACTGTTATAGATTATAGTGTAATTTGCAGGCTTCATTAATACTTCTAACAACTGATTATTGGACCCGTTTTGTTTTTTGTTTCTTGGCTGTTGGTCTCCCGTTCCATCCAAAACCCGAATAGAACAAAGCTACTATCAGCGTCCCAGACTGTCCTGGACCCGAACGGTAAAGCCCTCCCAATTGACCAATTTTTCTTTACAATTCTAGTACTACTGTACATAACAGATTTATAGTTTAAGAGAGTACGGTTTAACGTTTTTACTCAGAGCTCCATTATTCTGTAAATATGCGATTACAACAGAATCAATTGAGTAGCTAAAAACGCAAAGCGGTATTGCCAAAAGCCAGGGGACAAGTCCGATGTCCCAATTAGTCAAAATGAGTTTTATTGCTTAGCAGCATTTAGATGCGGAATATGACTGATTATATTTTTATAAAGATTTTTATAAACATCGCAGAAAATATTTTTTCCTTTAATTAAAAAGTAGCTTGAATTGAGCAACATGTAGAATATGATTTGAAATCCAAAAATTGGTCTTATCCTATAATCCTACGCCAAAAACCTTAGCCTGTAAGGTTATGATAGTAATAGAGTCAATGCATGAAATCATGTTTGCTGCTGTATTGTAGGTTGATTACAATTGCTGCTGATGATCAAGAAGTTACATTAAATGTGCTCAGCCAGATAGTGCCTCTCACTGATGACGTAAGATAAATTTTAAATAGCAATTCGTTTACAATAACAAATATTCACAGGTGTGGACGTTACAGTTTACTAAATCTATTATTTTCCTTTTTTAGTCTTCTAAGGATCGCAACAGTCGTGGAGGAAGCGTATCGGAATCATCTGACAATGTAGAGGTTCGACTTCTTTTCCACCATACGCAGGTTGGATGCATCATTGGCAAAGGAGGAGCGAAAATCAAGGAACTACGTGAAGTAAGCAGTAATTATGTAAAATGTGAAAAGCAAAAGTTTGGGGTTACAGTTACAGATGAATCGTTTTTCTCCCTATTGTAGGCGACTAGTGCTCAGATAAAAATTTATGGAAGGTATGTGGATTACGATACCGAGCAACAATTTTCTTTTCTCATTGCATTTGTAAGCATAATTTGCACAATTAATTCTAATAATTTGTGCTTTAAAGCTGCTGCCCTCGAAGCACTGACCGAGTTGTAGCTGTTTCCGGATCTGTAGAAACAGTGTTGAATGCTGTGAAGCAGATTGTGGCTCTTGTAAATGACGTAAGTAGTATACAAAATATAAATGTGACAATCTCTTTGCTGTAAGCTAATAACTAAAGGAAAATTTACTATAATCAAGCAGAGTCCCATCAAAGGGGTTAGTGAGCAATACGACCCTCACAACTACGATGAGTTATATGCACCACAATACGGTGGTTTTGGCGAATCAAGAGGAGGGGGAGGAGGCTATGGTGGGGGCGAACGCTATAGACCAATGGGCGGAAGTAGCCGAATGATGGGTGGGGGTGGTTCACGTGGCTCAACTCGTGGTCGCTCTGGAAATCGGCAGCGTGGTGGCTCATCAAACTCTAGTACGGTGATGCATAATTTATTTTAATTAGAATAAATTAAAACATATTTGCAAATAAATTCCAGACGATGTCCTTGATCTAGGGAGTAATGGTGTCGCTCGGAACGATGACTACGATGCCGAATTTGATGATGAGCGCACTACAACGCAAGTTACCATTCCGAAGGAGGTACTCACAATCTTTTTAGGATCAAATGTCCTTGACTTCCCGTACAATAGCTTTCTGTAAAATTTCTGTTGGATGTTTACAGAGGATTCTTGATACACTTTGAATTTTATTTTTAGTTGCATTTGATGTGTCCAGAGAATATTCCCTCTTTCTCTTGAACCTAGAACTCTATAGTTTTCTGTTGTAACGCCTTCCGTTACGTTTCCCTGATTTAAAAATTGCACTTATTTTTAATTTGCTTTCACTTTCTCATGGAGCCTAAACTTTACACAAACCTTGACATTATGATTGCTTGAGCATTCATACATGGTTAAAAAATAGATGTATACTGCACGTTCAGCGCCCTTGAACTCACATTGGTCAATTTAGTTTGAGTTTACTAACATTATTCTTTTTAGTATAGGACTGTAGATAAGCTTATAGAGTAGAAGGTTTTAGACGAGCTGTTTTTTGTTATGTCTATGTAGTATGCGGGCGCAATTATTGGTAAGGGCGGAACCCGAATACGCAGGATTAGAGCAGAATCAGGTGCAACCATAACAATTGATGACGCACTTCCAGGCGCAACTGATCGCATCATTACGATCTCGGGTGTTCCAGGTCAAATTCGAATGGCTCAGTATCTTCTCCAATCCGCTGTAAAACAACAACACGATACTAAAGTATCACTCTAAAGATTTTGCCAACTGAACGGTAATTTTTATCATCTATTAACTATCAAGATTTCCTGCGCCCCATAACATAAAGATAGTTAACATTTTTTGATTTCTTACAGTGTAAAAGGACCATGGGGGAGAGACAGCTGTTGTAACACCACAGGAGACTGATTTCACACACAAAAATTGTAGTATGTATTAAAGTGTGGGAGCTATTATGATTTGCAATTTGTGCAAGAGCGAAATCAATTATGCGATCTGAAAACAAAAAAATAAACGCGGATAAAATAAGTATGTCTTATAATCTTTGATGCCGGCAACTTATTTTTTGATTTAAAACATTTGACGATTTTAAATACCGAATTTCAGCACAACCTTCTACATGTTATATTATAATAATAGATTTTAGATTACAACACAGTATGCAACGTACGACTATATGGTATACTAATTACTAACTCTGCAATGAGAATGTTTTAAAAGATGTGATAGAGCCCTTTAAAATCATACCATTTTACCGTATGTCAAATCATAACTTTGCTAGATGGTGTGCAGCATGGATTTTTAAAATGCAGTGGTTTTTTTCACCATTTAATTACTCTTGAAGAGGCAGCAAACGAAATCTACAAGTAAAATAACATATAAGTAAGTAAGTACACTGCTAGAGTAAGATTTTCAAAATAAATACTTGTTCCAGTTGTCGTTGTAATATGGTCAGGCGTCACAAATTTTTCGTTTATTTTATGTCAACAAACTAACCTTGATTTTTGTACTTTATTATCAACTGTCGTTTTATGTTTGTCTGTCAAGTATAACGAATGTTTTCAGATTGTCTAAATATTCCTGAATGGGCTAGGCAAATGTGCAAATCAGCAAGGGAAAGTTACGTTTAATGTGTTTTTCCACTACATGATTACCTATGTATATGATATTCATTGAACAGTGTAAAATTCCCCTGTATTTGCAATATTGATGATAATGATGATAGATAATATCCCGCTGGTATTATACTCACTGTTTTTCCACGGTGATCCGCACTAAATTATTAAGATGCGAAATGTACGAAGGGTATATATGTGATGTAGGAAAGTTTTTGTGAAGGAAATAATAAAAGTTTCTAAAAGCACCATTAACACCTTCAACCTTACTTTCACTCAGATTTATTCGGCTCCACATTCTGCTAAAGTAACCACGTACATCATACTTCATTCATTATATGTCAGAATGTAATTTGTAATTTTTTTTTCTGTAAAATTAAGTTCCTCTTCGTCCTAAAAATGCATAAAATGATAACTACTCCATTCCCGTCGAAAATACTTAGCATTACTTTCACCCAGCATTTTACGTTCTTTCCAGCAAGCGACTTTCTCCATGATTTACAAAAAGTGAAGTGACTCCGACGGGAGTCGAACCCGCAGTCTTCGGATCCGAAGTCCGACGCCTTGTCCATTGGGCCACGGAGCCTGCATTACGTTTAAAAGCTTCTCCTCCAAATAAGTTCCAGCTCAATTTCGGATTTTCCAAAGAATTTGAAAAAAAATACTATAAAATCCTGAAAACCTTCTACGGGCTATACGCGAACTAGTCTATACAATAGTAGTATGTTTCTCTGGAAATGAGAGATTTCCTGGAATGAAGGATCGGTTGCTGTTGCTCTGCATTGCTTATTACTTTCTCCCCATGTGCACCTGTGTTTTTCTCCTCAGCCTACAGCGTTCAGTGTCAGTCAACCGTCTTCACTCTCGCCGTAAGGTAATACATTATTCATTGCGTTTTGAAAATGTGCACATTGCCCAAAGGGACGATTTTTAAATACCCTATTACATTACGGTTACCCTGTTGTGGTTCATTCCTGGACAATTCAACAATGCGAGTGAAATTTCATGAATCCGCATGTTACAGATATTTTTGGTGTTTTATATGCAAAATGCAAACCATGTTCATACAGCTACATTTTGTCCATCTACTCCTTTGAAAAACCTATGAATTGTATGAAATTTATTTCAAAAACTGAACACGAGAAAACGGTGACCCTGGAGATGATATAGTCAACTTAACAAACTATTCTTAATGGTTAAAATATGATTCGAAAATAAAGAAATGCTAGCTTATATTAACAAACCAGAAGTTTTACTGCTACTATTCATTTTACATTGTACTATTTAATGTCAATAACATCATAATTACATCATGGGACACAGTCAAGTACACATTTAGCACATAATTTTGTAGTAGTTCGACACACTCTATTTAATAGTACACATACAAGTTTTCAACATAATGTGCAATATTTATGGTGTGCACATTTGTACAGTTAATAGGAAATATTTTTATTTACCTAAAATACGTTCAATCTCTCTTACATAATTAGATTTCCAAACTAGCTTTTATCACTTACAGTGTGCAAACTTTTAATCTACTTGGCAACTTCCTCGGCCAAATTAATGTTATGTCAAAACCTAACGCACTTGATCTACGATGCTAAAGAAAACTGTGAATGTGTATGGATTCCAGAATTTTGGTGGCTTACTAGTTATTTCCTAAATGATTAAATCAAAGCTGCATTATTCTGTTTATTTGCAAACTGACTAGAAACACTTCTTCACTTGCATCTACGAAAACCTGCTACATTTTCCTTCCTCATAATCAGACCTTTTGGCTGCTTAACTTAAACACTACTTCTGAACCTTGTACTTTTAGAGAAGATTAAATCTAGTCATTCTAAACTAATTTCATTGTTGAATTTTGTTTAATACGATTTCTCGAATTCCAGAGAAAAATTCGTTGAAAACACTTTACCAAGTTTCCATATCGTTTCCTTGCAAACCTGTGGTTTGTCATTTGAGACCATATTCGGCCAACAACCGTGCAAAAACACAGATTAATAATATTAAGCACATTTTTTCACATCCAAACAAGCTGAAGCCACAGGTCAACAATTGGGGAAGGTCACAAGGTATATGTCTCTAACTAGAAGTATTTGTAAAAGCTATGTCCCGGACAAATCATTGTTTTTTAGTAAAACTATCAGACCGGGCATGGTTGATGATGACAAGAATTGCATCTAATAGGTTTTCCTATTTACAAACATATACAATTGTTTAAGTGTCTGATTCTTTCAAAAATAAAAGTTTGTAGTACATCATTTAGCGGATATGTTATTCATCACCAATTTAACAATAACAAGACTAATAACAACAAGGATATTATAGCATGTCGAAACAATTAAATATGTAAATGTAATTACTATTTGGAGTTTAGCAACGTTGCTGTGTAGATTTGTGTATTGGGGAATAGTTAATTTTAAATGTAGGAATATTTTTAACTGTTAGCCATTTAATATACCATATTTGGGATTTCCCCACTCTTCTCCTCGGCATTGCTCATATTTGAATTATTCGTGGCTTCCCATTCACTGTCCGTTTGTAAAAACGGAATTGGCTGATCTGGATATACGGATCGCTTTCCCAAAAACTCAGAACCAAGTCGGCCACGCTTGTATGTGAATTCATATGCATTGGGTTTCCTTTTCCCAAGGAACTCAGAGCCTACTCCACGTTTTTCCATTTGACTATAGACGTCACTCACGGACTGGACTGGAATCATAGGCTCTTCTTCCATATCTGGGTTATCCTGGATTGATAGAGGGGACAGTCCTGAGTCAAATTGAAAGTCATTGTCTCGTTTCCCCAAGAATTCTGAGCCAATTCTTCGCTTCCCTAAAAATTCAGAACCCATTCGACGCTTTCCTAAAAACTCTGAGCCTCTCCCTCGTTTTCCCAGAAATTCTGAACCCATCCGACGCTTCCCTAAAAATTCAGAACCCATTCGACGCTTTCCTAAAAACTCTGAGCCTCTCCCTCGTTTTCCCAGGAATTCTGAACCCATCCGACGCTTCCCTAAAAATTCAGAACCCATTCTTCGCTTTCCTAAAAATTCGGAACCGATTCTAGCCCTCTTATCGACATTAGGAGCATCATCAATTATAGGTGGATCGGATCTAAATAAATCATTAAAAGAAGTGTCACTGTGTTACGATTTTTTTATTCGATATTTGAATCTTACCGTTTTCCCAAGAATTCGGAACCAATTCTCCTCACAGGCCGGAAAGGAATACCCACGCTACTACGGATTTTTTTCCATTGTGGAGATCTGTTAATGTTTTGCATTGCCATCATCAAAAGACGAACAAATTCCGGCGAGTCTGCTACAGTATTTCCGCCAAGCGCAGAAACTGTTATAAAATCAATACTTGTTTGTACGCTATCATAGTATTAATAATTATGATCATGAAATGAAACTGTAACAGGCATCGTTTACATACTAAACTCATTTTCTATACCACGTGCGGTGGCCGTGGCCATGCTTTCATCCATCTTCCTAGTTGGAGAGTCAGCAGTCGTCATTTGAGAGAAAAGTAGAAGGAGGTAGAGAATAGGTACACTTAACAATGAATCCATTCTAAGTAGACTTATGAAACGGTCACGGTACGTCTGAACTGAACGGAACTGAAAAGTTAACCCCTTGGCACCTTCCTAAAAATCAAGTGAAAAATCAATTTTTCAATTTAGACAATTAACGACAAGTTGCACTTATCATGAACTCATTTTCTTTTTCACAATCGGAAGCCGCCTCTTTCAAAATTTTACTTTATTTAAGAGTTAAAGCACGCTTACTTTTAAAAATAGTTATTTTACCAGCTTTGAACCAGGAAGTAATTCACCGATTAAACACACCGATTAAATATTTAAACAGGTTGAATATCACAAATAAATGTTTTCAACGAAGACTATCGGTATTGTTAAGTACACCTCGAACAAAAATTCTACGGTAGGGCATAGTGTGCAGAAATCATTTATAAGGTTTGAGTCAAACAGAGCAAAACTCCCAGCGGGCACAATTTCCGTTATTTATGACAATCCCATTGAAACAACAAAGTTATTGTTATGACTTAATCATAGTTACGCATTTCGGAAAAAAATATCATTACCAACTAGCTCACATTTCTCGTATCCGAAGCTTTATAATAGCAATGAGAAAACTATTATCCAAATGAGCGGGGTAATGGAGTACACATAAAATTTTACATTCCGAAGCTCACATATCGTCATTTGTCAATCTAACGGCTGCCAAACTCAGCGTCTACAAAAATGTTAAATACAGAGATCTTCGTCGTTGTATCTAATAACTATGTGGTAACAAACAGAAACGCTAAAGATACACCGTGATCATTATTAGCATTTCGACATTTCCAAAAAAAATAAGAAGTAAAATGATTCTTTTAAAATGAACAAGAAACTTTATTGTTGTTCATGATGAACGGGAGGCTTACCAAACACTAATTTCGAAATGGTTACATCAAATTAGAGGAACTGGGTGAATTAACTTTATTGGATCTAATCAGCCCCCGCGAATCTATTGCTTTGCCACAATTGACGTAAGGTGCTGAGGAAGTGATATTGAAATTTGCGAGATTGCCTCAAGCTTTTAGCGTCCTCATTGTCTCCTGTCATCATAATTATTTCATTTCATCAATGCAAACACACATGGATGGGCATGCAGTGGCCTGTGTAGTTTCAGAGACAATCAAGCCAGTTATGCAGAAAATGAAATTATGAGTTACACAAAATGAAGTAGGAACCGCCTACGCACAGTTGAAAAAGCCATTTAACGTATTCATGCAAGAATGATGTACGCGTCGTCGTGTGTTTCCTGAAGAAAATATTGCACGTTTTATAATCACATCTTGAAAAACTTGGCTTTGAGCGAAAGCATTACAAAACACAAATATTTTTGTTTGAAGCCCAGTCTACAATGATGTGATTGTAAAAGGAGAAAGGAGGAATTGGACACTTGTTTTCTCTCCCAAATATTTGTAGCTCTGTGATCTAATTGTAAGTAGATCGAAAAGCATTCATAATTTCAACATATGGTACCCTACAACCCAATATTGCTGGTCAATGGGATGTTTATCAATAATGAGAAATTTTAAACCAGCATCAGCCTTTCTCAATTTTGAACTGGGGGAAAGTACAAATTCTTACAAGGAATTTCACATCATAGTTCTCAACCATTTTCATTGAATTAACCAGTGGTGGTCCTTGTAGTTGGTATCGATCGGAAAATCTCACTTATGGAACGTGTTTTCCAAACTAGGGCTTATATATACTCGCCTTCAAAAGACCTCCATCCTTAAAAGAAACGTTACATGATTTCAGCCTACAGGGCAAATTAGTTGTAGTTTGTGCTGCTCTACTGATCTCATCTAAAACCACGCATTATTAACAAGAAATTGCTCCGTATTTATCTTGCTATGGAATGAATGATCGGTGTTCATTTGAGTGTTGACAATAACGTCACAGGGAGTTGTGATGTAAGACTTATTGAAATCTATTGATATGTTTTGTAACATGATCAGTTATAGCTGATTGAGCAGAACAAGATCCCGAAGTCAGTTCTCATTTTGCACGTCGATTACATGATATCTTTTTTCAGGGGATGCTTCATTTTACCCCATTCGTGAGTTAGAAACCGTTCCTTTTCCTTGAAATCAGGCTAGATCTACAGCCTTGTGTTAAAAATAGTACGTTGAATTATGTAAGAGCAAATAAGGTTCCTACTATCCAAACTCTTACTTATAATTATTAAGGTAGCGATGTCTGCAAGCCTTATACTACGATCGTGATTGTCGGTTCGTCTGTAAGTCTGTCTGTACTCTTTACGTGCAATAACTCGAAAATGTAAGAATTATGAATTGACTTTAATAAAATTTGATACGGGGAATATGGGAATTTAAACCAAGTTTATTCGTGGGCAGCTAACTATATGGTAGTTTTCGAAATATCAAGTCCAGCTAAAATCTTAAAAATGAGAACACATAGATGACGAGTTTTGATAATCGGAAGGTTTTGAAGAGGTGAATACTCTTGCAGTACGTTGATAGCACCCGGAGAATGCGATTTTTGTTGAAGAAATATTAACATGTCTTTATTTGTAATGTTAATATATTTACTTCAAAACATGGTCATTATCATCACTCAGCAATTACTTGTGTGTCTACTTCAGTGGAAACATACGGTCTTTTGCTGCTGAAACTTTCTAACTTTTATCTGATACAACTGGGGAAATGCCAATGCGCTGTCTATCGCAAAAGACTTTGTGACAATTCTATGTACACAAATTGACAGTTTCTAAATGCACCATTGTCCTCCGTCATTCCGTGTATTTGGCATTTTATTTTCTGATAAAGGAAAGGTTAACTTGCTCATTTCAACCATAAATTTGATAAGCAAAAATATACCTTTCTGTTATATACAATAAAAAATACAACCGACAGTCGTTGTGAAAATGCAGGTTGTGGTGTGCTGACTTGTAGTAGTGTTTACAGCAGTTTTTAATTAAACCCTTCTACAAATAATTATGCGACGGTATCAATGCGTCCGTGTTAAATTTCCATTCAATATTTCAAAATGTTGTCAAGCTTCTTTCACGTCTGCTTCGAATAAAGGCAAGTCTGACTCAGATCTGGTATATTCAAAAAATGAAAATGGTGCACTTGCACGTGCAACTAGAGACAATGAGACAAGTTATACAGTGAACGAGGTGCTTTGGTGCAGAACATTGTCTCCAAATAAAAGCAAAAGCCTCCACAAACATGCATATAAAAACCACTGACTGTAGACTTACAGATAACACATTTATTCCCTTTCTTATCTTACTAGTTCATATTGTCTATGGATATCGGCTATCGTATTTATTTCAAGAGAAAAATTTTGTGACAAAAGTTGCTTCATAAAGTATTCAAACATCAGCTCATTTTTAAGTCAAGCTTCACTAAAATCCTCTTCTTGCGGTCCATCCTCTCCGTCCTCACCACCTGCCTCTTTCCTGATTAATTCAGGGTCTCTGAGATCTATGGCAAATCTTTTGGGTTTAACTGGCAGCTTCTCCTTGTCACTTTCCCGACTTCCAGTGCTACTAGAGTCATGTTGGGCAGGAAGGATTCTGATTTTGCGGCATTGGGGATACATGAATCCCTGATTCGGAAACTTGCAGCTTGAGTAAAGCCAATGGTTGCTTTCCAGTTACCAACTGAAGCTTCGCGTTTTTCACCATTTCTTCAACCGGCTGCCTTGTGAACTTTATACCCCACAAGTGAGATGTCGTACGAAACCCCAAATACTTCACTACGAAAGTTTTGTTCACTTCCTATGAAGTCATGACAGCAAGCCAATATTATACACGCCATATCTTTATATTCCTAATTTAATTGTGTACGTATGTACATTTTTTGATAATTGCCAATCTTACCATTTTAGTTACAAAAGTAGAGATTGATTTAAAAGACGTAAAATCCAGTTGAATCCTGTCAACGGGTAGGGTATCTCACTCAATAACACTTATTGTTTGCCAAAAACTTTTCAAACCCTAATTCACTCCATACACAATAAATATTTGATCAAACCCACGGACAGAGAGAACGATCACCGAGAAGGAATCAAAAGCTTGTGGAAGCCATAGTAAATAATCCGTTCCTGAGAAATGCCTCACAGATCACACATTTCCGTCTATTCCGTCACCGTTCTTGTATATGTTTTTTATTTATATGCACCTGTACCGCACACGGAACACACTGCCGTACACAGTCATACACAATCAACGTCACAAACCCGTGTATGTATAAATGTATGCAAAAATATAATTTATAATGTTGAATGTAATGGAATCACAAACTGACTTTTTTCTTTATCTAATGGAAACCGGAAACGTGGGTGTGGGATCTAAAAAAAATATAATGAAATTGTGTATGCATAACTATGCATAAAGAATAGTGACTATGAAGGATGCTACACTTTTCGTGATGTTCAATACAATTGAACTCGATATTATTCCGGATACGAACAATTATTTTTTGGATGGTTCTATCCTCTCCATCTCTCTTCTGACTCAGCTCTGGCTCGGGTGTGGTTTTAGTTATGCTCACTGTACAAGAATGAATAGGGAATAATTTTTTTACATACATATGAATGCAGGAAAGTGGCACAGGTATTGAAAGTCTTAATTCTCAACTGTTGTGTGGCCAAAACTGTGTAGAGTGATTTTGCATCATTTGCCACTTTTGATAACAAAGTGGAATTAGAAAGCTTATCGTTATTACCACAAAGTAGTGTGCAGGAGGGAAGCATACACACAGGAAGAAGAGTATATAGGGGTTCGTATCTTGCTCACAATCACAATCGTCAGTTAATCGCAAACGTCAAAATGTGCTTTGCGTTTATATGAGACAGGTGTGACAATTCTGACGATATCTGAAACAGATCATTTATTGATTTTCGTTTATCATACCAAGCTTAATGCACTTACTGAGAAACCTCTAGGCTGACCATGACATTTATCCATATTCAATATTACTATGCAGGAGCTGTGCGGTTTAACGAAACCAGGATGACACCTTTTGTCTTTATAAAATTTAGTGATGAGGATTTTTGTCAATGTCAGTTCATGATCAATGTGAAGTGATGCGGTAAGCCAATACTGTGCATGACTTCATTACAGTGCACTTCAATTAACGGTGGGAGTGCGATTTAAGATTGATGTATCTGTTTACAGTATCGTATTAAAACCATGTTTGAATGTTTTATCAAGATATAAATGCAGATGGCATTTAAAAGCAAAAAGGAAACACCACAAGTAAGCTAGTTGAAATTGGTTTGCAAAATTATTGAATTAAAGGTACAGGTATAGCTGCGTGTTTCACGTTTGACGTATGATTTGAGAAATTGGGAATTTCCGAATTTATTTTATGCGATAATTTTATCTAAGCTAGGATGGTTCCTCAAATGTCAAAGAGAGTTGTTTTTTGCGACTTAATTCTCGAAACTCAGAAGAAAACAACAATTTATAGGGATTCCTTTTTAATTCTCTAATAGAATTCAATCGCTCAAACCTTACTTGCTTCAATCTAGCTTTGCCCCTTAACCATTTCATTACACAAAACTTTCCTACATATTTTGATAAGATAAGATTTCCTTTGAGATTCTCTTCATTCGAATTCCAAGCTTGAAGAATTCCAGTATAATGTATAATAAAATCAGTGGAATATTATACACCGAATTCCTACTACTTAACAAGCACGAAACATCCAAATAATGGACAAATTGCATGTGAGATGCAAGAGATGCACTTTGCTATATGTATTTAATTTGTATTTACAGAGCTATATGCACTGATAGAAGCCTTACATAAATGAATTAGTATATAATATGTAGTAATTCGTGTTTGCTTGTATCGAGATAACTTCCAGTCAGCTTAAGTATGTCCATAGTCTGATTCGCGGCTTATTAGATTGACATACTGACAAAATGACAATCGGTGAATCATACGTGTTTGAAAAAGATAATGAACCCTTGCTTTACAGTAAAGAAGAGACTATTGACAGTAAGTAAGCACTAGCCACACGTCAGTAGGTCAAATGAGAAGTATTATTTATTAGTAGAGATGCAAATATAGTACATATAATTTCAATCCTCGTTGGTGTGCGTGTGGGTTCTTCGTTTACTCGTCTAATTTTTCATTGAATGGACACCTTTTCTGAACAAATACTTTGCAAAATTTTTACTTTGTGCATTGATAACTTAACTCTTCATTAAAAGTTATTTAGCATATTCCAGCTTCACATTAATAGATTGTATGTAGTTGTCCCCCGATTTACATCTGCCTGCACAATGAAACGATCCATCATTTTGTCAACCTATATGAATCCAAAATGACAACGTTAACTTTGTCAATCTCAGGGAATTTAAGTTTCTCATTGTCAATAAATATTTACCAAGTCGTAGTCATTTATGTATTATTTTCCTCTCAAAGCCCTATGTTTCTCCCAATATAAAATGTAGCGCTCGTCTAAAAATGCTAATCTTTATTACAATTACCGGAGCTAACGTGTGCTGCTTAAGTAAGGTTGGAGAAAAAAACTAAACTCAAGTGTGGAGAATTGACATGAGAGTTTGATAAGCAGACTTGTACTCCAAATAATTGTACATGTATTGCATTGATATGACAATGAGCTCCAGATATAATACCAGGAAAAGCCTTTCCACGCGTCATGGGTGTATTGAATCTTCTAGCCAAGCTATTTTGATATTACGGTGGCAGATATCAAGTTGCGGTAGTTAGCTACTTTCAAAGTTACAAATTTTGACTGCAACATATTTCACAAATATTGGAGCAACTTGTCTCAGGTTGTGTCTAGCTACTAATTCAACTAACCAACAAATGCAATTAAAGACTTTGACAACAACCTCTACTAAGCTTTTCCAACCCTATGCACCAAACTGGGCACAAGTTAGTCAACCAAAGTCGATCAAAGATTATTTCTTCGAGAAGATGTAAGTTAACATTCGTGCTTGAACTTCCAAGCGTTTGCGACTAGTGACTACACATACGACTTTAGTCAGAGATGAAATGCGTAGGGAAACGGATTTTGTGGAGACAGTGACCAACAGAATATACAGATACAAGTAACAGCGGAGAATATGAATGCCTAAGTCAACTTTTGAGTACAACTTGTGGCTAGACAATTTAATAAAAACTGTTTTCGTTTTCATGCCATTTTACAACATTGCAAATTGTCAAGGAGGACTTCACACAGGCAATCAAAATTTTCAACCAACTTCTCCCTCTAAATCTTTCTTATATGACATGAAACACTTTCATTCACAGAATATAAGTATTTCTTATGAAAACCTCACAAGAAATTCTTTTGACAATCCAGTTTATTACTGTCATAAACTACTCAAACATCATCTCACACTTGTGACTGTGGTAAGTGACGTGCATGTTCCTCTCCCATTGAAAATCTTCACAACCACTTGTCCCTCACTTGACCATATATTCCCACTTGACCAATTCAATGTTTGACAAGATTGGCAAAGGTACCACTGGAAGGGGAAAAAGCCACGGAAAAAAAATCTTTCCCTCAACTTCTTTTTACGTTCTATAACTCATCCCAGAGTTGGAACATTCTCGAGATTAAAAAGTTTGACTTTTTACACACCAGTTCGTCTTTTAAAGTCAACTGGTGAAATACCGCAGAGACCATGGGTATATGTAAAAGGAGGATGTCACTTTTACCACTTGAAAATAAGGAACATCAATCGTGCCCCTAGATATCAATATGACCAGTAGACGTTTTCCAAGGAGCAAGAAAATTGTGCAAACTGCAAGTTTAATATTATTTCACAGAAAATCTGTTATTTCTTTATTTGTATGCCTCAAAAAAATCCATGCAGGTTGATATTCCACGTTATTCCAGTCATGTAACTGTAACTCAATCCAAATCATCGAAGCTGGGGTGGCTGCTGTAGATACCTATTTGCATTGCATGTTGTGTAACCTATTTGAGCAAACCCTTTTGGCTTGTGCTTAGATAATGCTTGCCCACCCAACTAAAGCTAATATGATCCTGGTGCATTCACCACCTCACTTTTTCCCCCAACGAGTACGTTTGTAATCACGGAAGGAGCCAGTAGTACTTGTCATTCATACAAGAAATGAGCTAATTTCCAATGAGTTTCTCAAGCATAATAATAATAATAATAATAGATTGAGATGTAAGGTACATTTCCCATATCTCCTTCCCTTCATTCCACCTACTTCAACATGCTTGAATGATGCTGGTTCTATGTGAACACGTAAGGTTCAATTCACGTAGATTCACGATGTAAACCACATGCAAATGCAAGGACTATCATAGAGTAATAATTAATCAAGAACAAATATGAATCAGCACTATACTATACGGCATACGGTTCTTTCATTATTAAGGACAATTCAAAGCATACGGCAAGGCAACAAGAGAAAAGGGAAAAATCATGGAAGCACGAGATGAGAAGACTGAAGAGGTACGCCATATAGCTCTAATTAATGTATACAAAATAATTTATCCTATTGAGCTAACCCCGGTCACTATGAATATAAATGCAAAGATTCATGCTTTTCTTGCCGTCAGGATGGATGACCATCATCTATTGATAACGGTATTATCATTATGTATTATTATTGTTACTCATAGAGGTTGACAAAACTAAAATATACGACGGTGCGGAGAAGGAAAATTTTCTCGGGAAATGAAGAGTTTCAGGGTTAAGACAGAGCGAGTAGGAGGAAATGCTTTTGAATGTAAATGACTTCTGGGCGTACAACGTTGCATGAAAAGTTGCTTACCAAATTCCTCGTCAACATCACCAAACAGAATGCTTGGAAACATTACAAAAACAATGTGATTCATGATCCTGCCGAGTTTTACTATGTTCATGCTTCCTCTTACGTATTGTCTTGAGAACACTACTGTGAACTTGTGTGCGCTATTGCTTCTTTTTTTTAAAGAAAAGGAAGCCGGTGGGAATGTTTCAATGACAATAATGCAAAAATCTAGCTGGTTTGTTTGTGTAATAAGAAAAGTTTAAAAGTTTTGGGTGAATGCATATAAAAGTAGAGAAATTCAAAGCATTTTTATGATCATTATGACCTGTGAAGAATCGTTGAGCATGGAGTCAACCAATTATATGATTGCCTTCACTAGAATTTTGTGAGGATACCTCACAGTGCAAATAAAAAATAACCTCTTTGGAAGAAACCCAGACTGCAGCAAACCATTAAAAAAATCTCGTCCTTCTTGAAATCCTGAGAATACGAGAAAAGTAGTAATGTAAACTACATTACTTTCTTTTGTCCCTTGAGAATGTTGTTTTCGTCGCTCAGCTAACTATTTTAATGTGAAATATGTTTTTTTAAATATGCATTCAGGCTACGCAAGTTTTGTCGCAATGTCACCCAAACTTGTGTTTTCCATAGTTTATGTAGGAATGCAATGAATCCGAACGCTACACACTCATCATTTTGAAATTCATTACGTAAAGTGGTCATTTGAATATAAGATCTAAGATGACCTTTCTAAACATTAAGGAATTGGTATGATTGGAGAGAAAATGTAAACTTTGATGTCACAGTGGGCTGCCCACATTGTTATATCTTCATTAGAATATGGAAAAGAAAGTATGATAACTATACTTGAGTAAGATTGAATGAGAGGTTAGATGAAAGCTTTGACGCAAGTAATCAGGTGAAATTACTTAGGAAAAGTCAACGCCTAATGAATACTCGGTCTTTTGTCTTCAGAAAGGATTTATGCCAGAAGGTGTGTATACAATAAATGTAATTCATCAGTTCTTTGGTTCTTTCTCCCCCAAGACAGCAATGATGTTGCAAAGTAGCCGCTATGTCCAGCAGAGCTCACATATGTTTGCTTAGGGTTTCACGAATCCCTCTTGTTTAAATTTGTATTTTTAGCCAAAAGTTAGCAAACCCAGTTTGTTTGTAAATAAACGAAATACATTTTAAATAAATTGGCACATGAATTCTTTATCTTCAATTTAGATTAAGGGTGAAAGAACTCAGTTGATAGTTATCCTGGTTCCGTTTTTCTAACCTATTTGTAATAAACTTGCGCTACTTCAAACTTGTTACGAAACTGTAACATGGATAAAATGGACGCTATCGCTATGCACATAATTTTTTGTAATAAGGAAATTTGCTTATTAAATTTAAGGTTCACCTCATCCCGGACTGAAGTTTCATGAATGCAATAGTTAGAGAGAAACGAATTATGTAGTATGTATTTATTTTGTAAATTATGTAGCTTAGGAATATATTATCCTTGTTGTAGATAAAAGATAACATCGAACGTTTACCGGGTGTTGTAAATTACACAACATTTTGATGCTGATTTAATATTATTGTGTAAATGTGCATTTCAGCCTTCAAAAAGTTTGAAAACTGAAGAAACAACTTTTCACGTTGCAATAACGTATTGTACAACATTTTAAAGTATATCAGGGGTGAAGTGCAACAGGTGAAAAGTCCCACTCATGAAAGGCTTTGTCTTGTAATATAAACCAACAAAAAGTGCAACTTTCATTCATCATTTCAGCCAGGAGTCAGAGGAACGCTCAAGTTTGAGATGATTACATAAATATGAAGTTCACCATCTCCCACTTCCTACAGTTTGTCAAACTTGTACAAAGCTTGCATAATAGTTGTTGAATAAGACATCAGACGGCGAAAAATTATCGAACAAAACGTGTTAAACCAGGCGAACTACAGGCTATTCAAGTCTACTACGGATCGAGGAAAATCTATATCAAGCAAAAGGGTTTTAGTTTTAATTAACCTTTCAAAAGATTTACATTGGGGATACGGATTGGAAGCTTGTTTGAACAGTATTCAGTTTCGACACAGTCTGTTTCATGTATGTGCTCTTTTTTCCAATCATGTGTCACTTCACTTGCTACTTTTTCAATCAATGAAGTCAAAGCCAAGAAGGCTACATATTTACCACCAAGGAGTAAGACCTAGTCAACTGAAAAATAACTCAAAACTCTCAGAGGTACTCATGCCGAATGTCAGCGTCAACCTGACACTTCCATTTTATTCAAAGAACTAAATCTAATCCCTGTCTGTGTTCATAGAAAAGTTTACCATATGAGGAAATAGAGCTATGCTCTGGATGATATTGGATTACTAGTAAGTAATGTGCTAACACACATGATGTTAACCCCTTTGGAGAATAGGTTCTTTTCCAAAATATAAAATTAGTTGCCGCTGACTCTTTATATCATCTACAAAATTTGCATATTTTTGGCTACGTGCTACCACCCACCCGGGGAGAGCAGAGTTTTACTGTTTATTTCCTGAAACGTGTGATTCAGGAAAAAATGGGAAATGAAGTCTTCGAGATACGTGCTGTTTTACCTGTACATGGATCAAGCGGTGAGCCACTTTGACACACGCACAGTTCAGAATCAACAAAAAACTCGCATTACGTCGATTACAAGTTTTGAAAACAATGAACCATGAGTTGAACACTTATTTAACCAATATTTCATCCTATCTCATTTCACCCCAAGCTTGGGATATCGGCCCATATTGTTTCCTCGTGGTGTGTTTTTTATCTTTAAGGCTAACTAAATTCTTGTTAGACAAATTTAACACTGAAACTCACCTTAAGAGGACGATGACGTCTGTTCTCTAGAGAAGATGTCTTGCTCAAATTCGCTTTTGACTCTGTTAACCTTAATTACCTTCACGAACTACTCCGCAGGCTCACTTGTTGATGGAATTACTTCAGCCTGTTTTCTGTCATCAGAGTGGTAATTGAAAACCATGTAAATCTAAATAGAAAGGGGAGATTACTCTCAGATCATTTTCAGATCTTCCCTGCCACCTCACGCCATGTCATTTGAAGAACTGAGCAACAAAAGGTAAACCCACTGCAATAAAATAATATCTTACTCTTTCTTACCAGATGCCAATGGTTGATGGCGACGTTTATATCGCCTTGTAGTTGTTTTCTCGAGATGTTTTGATGATAATGCTTTACGTGTGTGGGCCGATGCACCGATGGCTTTTTATTTATTTAGTATATTTTTTGTGGGTTGTGCAACCATGAAAAGGTTAAATTCTTTTAAGGTATTTAGCCAATTGAGACGTATATATTTGATACATGTATAATCAACAGGTTTTTTCTGCAAATGTTGTCAGGACTTAAAAGCTAAAAACTGGTAGCTTAAGAACAAGTGATGTGACTACTATACATCAAACGAAGTAAACTTATTGGTGGCTCAACGAACTATAATGTTAATACTTTGCAAGGAAAGCTGCATTGGTACAATCTATGTGTTTACAGGTTTTGTGTACTTAACGTGCTTGGATTTAATGTTCTGAACAAATAATTTTTTTATGCTTTCGGCTCCAAACTCACCAAATCTAACTCTTCTACTTTGTTGTGAAAGAAAAACAGATTTTAAACTCTGGACTTTCCCCGTCCTCCAATATTGCTTTCAGGGCTTTTCCACCCTGCTTTAAAAACAATCTACTTCTTTGCAACGAGAAATTCCTTAGTATTCTCTTTAAGTCTTTTATTTATTTTTTTACTTGACTTGTTCTCCCTCGTATGCAACAATTCTCTTGCCTACTTTCAACAGTTGACTTGGAGAAAAATCTGAGTTGTTTTGAAAAGCATGATGTACAAGATAATCTAGAAATCCATAACGGATGTGTGTAGCTAGCTTTTCATCTATTTTTGAAGTGCTTCTCAAGCAGACACGAGAAAGTTGGCAAAAAAGTAAAATTCAAATGTTTGACGAGTATAAAACAGAATTTTTATCGGGTGTGAGAGCAAGTGATTTTTTGTGGCGTCTTGTCTATCTCAAAGTCTTGGTTATTTTTCTAAAGACTTGAGACTTAAAGTGGGCAAACTAAGACAGGTTTGGGAGCAAACATCAAGTTTAACCAAAACCGTGGGGTGCTTCACTTGGTCTGGATGAGTGTCCAAGACTTTCTCCAGCCATATATATTGCCTGTTCCACCTCCCTACTTGAACAGAGTCGCTAGACAAGCGCCCTGCTCAGATTTACGAGAAATCACTTCTCGTACGGGATGCATGCTTTTTATGTTGTACACATGTAACTTTTGTGAGCAAACATTCATTCGTGTTCTAGTCGGACTGTTTGTCAGCATGGTTTACTGCTACTAGTTGCGGTTGAATCACTCCATGGTTTCTGTCAAAAAAGCTTACCTTTCTGCGAAAAGGGTGCTACCATCATCATGATGCTGTCCAACAATAACAATTCCTATGTCTTCCTTCCCCCTGTGAGAAGGCTTTATCTCAGCATATACAACTGCAAAAGTTGTGTTGAAGCCTCAGCGCTGAATTAGCCAATGCGTCTATACCATGTTCAAACGGGACTGTGCTCTTATCATATCGAATTCCAAACACTTTCTGTCTTTTCCTCCATCACTGAAAGCTCCAAGAACGGATGGGGGTGGACTTGTGAAATGAATAGTGATGATGAGGATGACGAAGGTGATCGTGATGACGACGAACGAAAAAGGAAAAAAATCTTTTTCCCTTTACACCTTCACGTGAAAGTTTTGGTGGGATGGGGGATGCTGTCAATATCAAGTTATGGAATACGTTCAGAGAGTTCTTAGGCTATTAATGTTGCAAAAATGAAAGTGGGTTTTATTTCAGTTAAAAATATTTACCAAGAATATATATTGTGCATATATTTTTTTATTACCATACAGCAATTATAGTTGATGAAATTCGAACTCACATATCAATTCATTAGTAATAGCCCATTTTCGAAATAATACTTTAAACAACCTTTAAAATATATGGAACAGGATGGAAACTCAGCCAAAGGTGTGACTCGCTATATTGCCTTTCGTACAGGATATTCGAAGTTTTTTTCAACACAAACAAATAAATTCCCTCTCCTGTCCTTTTTATTATGCGAAACAAAATGATGTGCAATTCTGTTCTATTCACATTCAAACAAAAGTTTCTTTCTTTTTCAGTTCCAACGAGTTGAGCCACAATACTACACCTATATCTGCTCTTCCGTTATTTATGCAGATTTCTGTCAGTTTCAGTGCCTTTCTCTTCATTCGTTATGCAGCTTGGGACGACGATGATCATGAAATACAAACATGGGTTGAGTGTAAACATGAAATTTAGTACATATATGTAGCCATTGTCTATAACTAGAATGCATTATTGTTAGTACATCTGGAAAAGAGATGATCTTGTTACGGTTAACATGAAAGCAGTTCCTTAGCAATCCGAAACTTTGGAATTAGAAAGGGAAAGCGATACTCTTTCTTTATCCGAAACAATGAAGGTTGATGCGTATTTGATGTATAAAGTCAAAAAAATAAACCTGTCAACACATATCATCCCACTGTAATGTGGTATGTCAGAATCTGTAAAAGCTCTAGTCGTCAAGTTGGTGAAAGTACGAGTGTAACTAATTTATGTTATTATGGAAAATATATTTAGTCATGGTTTGTATTTTGTTATCGACTGTAAATGAAGTGAAAACTGTTTATGATTTTTTGAATAAATTAATAAACTAAAGACCATATCCAAGCAGTCGTATCAATCAATCACAACAGTTCATAATGGGTAAAAATAAAAGCTACTTTCACCCCAAAAATGCTGGGATTCGGATTCGACTGAAGTTCCAAAACCTATGGTGTACATTTACGACAGACTTCATGACTAGAAAATTGTTTGATATGCGAAATTTGCCTCATGGCACGTGAATCATTGGTTCCATGTATGAGAGCAAAATTTTAACCCCGTTATAGAGTCCAGTTGAAAATAGCAAAAAGATAGCATCGATAAGCAACTTACTATGAATAGAAAGTAATTCCTAAAAACATAAATCATGTTTAAAGAAGTTTTAACTGATTAACAGCTAATATTGGGAAACAGTATGTAAAACTAGAATTTTTACCCTTGCGTGAAGAAACTTTATACAATTGGCAAGTGAAGATTATTATTCCGATACATTTATTCAATATACACGTAAATGCTTGCACTGCCCTGTCGTGATGTAGTGACATACGAACAAGAAACAGGGAGATCTACAGTTGATAGGTAGCTTAGTTCAATTCCGTCAGCGGACTGGATTTGTGTAAGTAAGTAGTGGCTGGAAGCTTGTTCCAAAGTGAATTGAAGGAAAGCGAAGGAACCGGGCTTCAGTAAACACATCCTTGTTCACCCTGAGAGTGTAATGCTAAAATCAACAAGATCGCCCACGACTTTGCCGTGTAAGATTTACAGTCTTTTCTTTCGTTTCTTGCTGATGGGGAAAATCTGATCTTGATCTCATCTGATCTGCGGGTGGTGGTGCTGTACTGCATTGTGTTCCATGGTTTATGTCATTTTGTCATATGTAAGTAAATGTGGAAAAATCCTGGTATATGAGATCTAGTTCCATTCCGTAGGTGGTGCATCACCAAAGAATGAAATGCCTAGAAGATTGCGTCAGTTTTTAAACACTACCTTTGCCGATAAAGGAGGAAAATCGAATGTTATTTTTTTAGGTATAAAACTTGTTTTGAAGATGATCGTGGTTATAGGAGTAATTCAAAATGACCAAGTTCTTTTTATATCTGAAACTTGATGCCCAAGTGACTTTAAGGAATTCAAAGAAATCTCAACCAAGCTGGAAAACTCCCTTGGGCTAATTTCATCGTTCAGTTGAAAAACGTGCAATAAGTAAAGGGAACTTTTCTTGTGGGTGGGTTGATGCTGCTACCCTTTCTTTCATGCATTATTAACAATGTAGCCGGAGCATAGTGTTTCATCTGAGCCTTAATCTTTTATATAGCTTTACAGATACCCACCACCACGTACTCACGTACCACGTTGGTTGGGAAAGCTTGAAAATGTGTATGTAGCCTTATTTGACATAATGATGAAAGCTGCCTTTCTCCAAGGATGCTTAGAAAGATGTGCAGAAATCCATCTTTTCATTTTATGCCATATTGCTAGCCATACAAGGGTGAAAGAAGAGATGCCATTAAAAATGGATATAAACGTCAGGCTAACATTATATTATATTGTGTAACATACGTGGGTAATTTGGGTTGCTTTAAAGCGACTTTGACTCTCGATATCGCAGCAGGAAGTGATTAAGAGTGTTTGATTTACTTATCAATCGAAAGAGAGAAAGATGGTCTTTCAGGTGATACCCGTACCATATACTGGGGTCAATTCTACCCAGAGATATTGAAGTTCAAAAATTATGACAAGATTTTTTTTAGTTTTTACAAGCCCTATTTTTCGTACTTTCGCCAAATTCGTATATTCAAAGAGCCTTCCTACCTCCTAAATTCAAAGGGATTTTCTAGGACAACTTGTGACTGGAGATTCCTCATACCTTCAACTTTATGATGTTGAGTCAAAAAGACAGTGGAGGAAGATGGTTAGAGCGTAGTTCACTGTCATCCTCGAAGGTCATGCACAGAGC
>JAHZNA010004670.1:0-15971 GCA_027743935.1 Sinodicranocentrus sp. ZH6 | reverse complement strand
GGGGGTGGAAAGTGGCCAATTTTTCAACGGATTCGTATTCCTTGCATTAATCTTCACCTGTATACAAATTTTCAGCCAAAAAGCTTTTATGTTTCCAAACGACACCTCAGGTCCAAAATCTCTGCATACAGGTATAAGGCAGTTTCCATGTGATACACATAATTCAGGTTTATATTAACATTTCTCATGATGAAAGTGGTCACACGTTTAATAATATATGAGTGTAATTTGTAATCCATGGAGAATCCATTTAATTCTTGATGTATCCATTTATATTACTTATCACCAGAGTTTTGTTGACAACATTAATACTACATTAGTAATATTTTTACAGAATTATTTATTCTATATACTTTCATTCTTAAGTAATTTCATGTCATGTGTTTTAGATGCTACTGTGGTGTGTAAGTGCCAAGATAAAACAAGATGCCAAGAAATGCATTCTCGTACTTATCGACAAATATCAACCAGGGAAAAACTTTAAAGAAAAACAATGTTGAAGACGGAGAGCAAAGTTGAGTAAAAAACCAGAATGAACATTTTATCTTGCAAGAGTCTGTCATTATCAATCATTGCATAAATTCAACCTTGGAAACCATTTTTACCTAATCTGGCTCTCTCTAATAATGTATGGATATTTCTCTCATCTAGAATATCCTTATATTACATTTGAAACACCATTGGAAATGATGTTTTTCACTCGTCAATTATGCAGTCTCATCATTAAAGATACCCCACTGTTTCTACTTATTTACGAAAATGAAGCAAACTCTAAAACCTCCTACACTTACAATCGTGATAAGAATTTCCCGTCTTAAAGTAATCGAGTCATTCTGTCACAACTTTTTTCCTTGCATTTAGCCTATCTCTGTACAATCTTAAGAAACTCTTGGTGCGGCACTTTTTATTCCTTCAATGGCAAATTAAGATATCCTTATAATAACATGATACTAGTGTCAAACACATTATGACTTATTGCAACAAACCGGACAGAGCTTAATGTCAAGGTTGTCAATGCATATCATATGACCGTAGTTTAAGTATCTCTCAAAGATTTTCCATCGTGAGCTTTTTAGTACGTCATGAAGAAACGACTGATAAGCAAAATGAAAAAACTGATAGTGACAGCGAATCTGGGACACCTAAAATTATCCAGAATGTCCATTTAATAAAGAGCACAGAAGAAGATTTCTCATATTGTACGAAATGGACATTCCACTAAACAGATAATTCAATGTATTTAAAATACGAGCTTGTCCTTGTTTGTAGAATTGTGTAACTAACATCCTTCCAATTGTACTGATTTGTTTTAAATCTCTTTTAATCAATTGATATGACGTCAAACAATGCTTCCATTATCAAAAACAATAAAACAATTCTTTATTTATTACACTCTCGCAGTGCCTTATAGCAAGGGTAAAAAATAAGAAAGTTATTGACATGCGTATGTTTCAACGGAAAACCCAAACACGTCGCAAACCGGCGTCATGTAATAATCTAGGAATATCCATGCGAAAATATTAATCCCTACATTCCACGTAAGAACTGATGCATGCCTAGCAGCCCAAATGAAAAATCTTAAAGCCGGGGAACGTAAAAGGTAGATATAGATAAAGCAGCCAACCTTCTAGAGAAAAGTATTCATAAAGCAATGTGGAGGAAACGGAAGCTGAGATTCTCACAGAAGATATTCCACAGTCCTGTTTCACAAACAGAGCTGGTTTTTGTTCTCCATTGCACAATCGAGCTTCACATGACGTGTGATGAATAATCAACATGATTTCCAGCAAGGTAATTTAAAATATGTCTGACTGAGCAAAGGAAACAATGACGAAACTACTTGAATTAACTTTAATACGTGCAGCAAGAATACGTAGAATAGTTCTAGCTCATGCAATAATTTGTCCTATGTACTATAATAGTATTTGAAGCTGCAATCTACTGCGTTTAATTTATAAAAAATGGATAAAAAAATAAAAATCTAATCTGGATTCTGGACTGGACAAGTTTGCTATAGTTTACACATACATACCTATATCAGAGATATAGATAATACAAAAACTCTCTGAACTACCTTAATCTCCGTCTCCTCTCGAAAATTCCCATGGGATCCATGGCACGGCCATTGACCGGGGCGACAAAGTCTTGAAGCGTATCACTGGACTGAGAGGTACAACTTTCCCTCCGCTCTGTCAATCCCACCATCACAATATCTCCATCCTCGGCAGCCGAGTCTTCCGCATCTCCAACAACAAAATTTACACGTTCTCCATCACCGTTAATTTCACCTGAGCGCATAAAATCATTAGTAGAGAGAGTTAGAACGGAAAATTACACAACAGAAGAGAAAACAAAAGACAAAAGAAGAGAGACTGGTTATTTTTGTTATTATGAGATAACTACAACTGTAATGTTCGTTGCAACGGATTCGACGGATAACCAAAGAAATAACTACACATTTCAGCGCAAATGTTGTGTATTTTATCAAACAACCTTTAAAATTCTACAGAAAAATATAAGAAAAATGAGAGGTGGAAACGAAAATAAAGAGAATTGGAGAGGCACACGAGAGTGTAGCATGAATTTAAGTAAAAGTTTTCATTGTTTTCAAATTACCATCATGCACACCAGTGGGGCAACAACGAGAAATCCCAGATGAAGACGTACTATTAGACATTCTCTTAGATTTTTTATTACGGTTACATTTACTACTAGACTTGGCAACGTTAGCAAGGAACCTCTCGTACAGCAATGTTACAGACAAAATACATGTGAATGACAGGACAATCAAAAGAACTCCGCAACCACACCAATGTACAAATTGAAGAGAATTATTTGAGCATAGAAGCTGTTGGAGAAATGTTAGTACAGAAGTGGTTTCATCAGTTGACGAATGGGATTGTTGTTGCATTGGAGAAGTAGAAGACAATTCAAGAAGTAATTGTTTAGTACCTTCGACCACGGAGTTGTTCTGCAGGTCTTCCGACATTCTTGGAATTTGTAGCGGTGAACTCGCCGACTTGATCGAGTTACTGCAAGAAGATGAGGGGGAAGAAGTAGGAGTATTATTAAGAGACACTTTCGAAGTATCCGAAATGGAGGAACTGACTGAAGCACTTTCAGCGTTTTCTTCCCTGATACTTTTCCTACAACTATTTGAACTTTGCGTTTCACTCGTATTTGACGACGGGGTAGTAGCTCCTGCAGCCTGTCCGTTTGAAAGCCACCTGGAAAACAAGCTAAACATATTAGGCTTGCTCGCACTTATTAACTGAACTCATTTTCTGGGTCGAACCCTAAACGTCAACTTTCTTCATATACCCTATTGCTGATGTACATAATCTGACTCTGTTTTACAATATTATCAACATCATCATCACATCACATTTCATGTACAGACAGAATCCATGCGAAGCCTGCATGCACATTATGCCAGCCGACATCAAGCTGCATGCTTGCTGGAGAGTCCAGAAGAGTCAAGTGTAAGGATGCTTTCCAGATATATATATAGACACTAGCGTACATTACGGGTATTAGCAGGAAAATTACCATTTCATTATAACGTGTACAAGCGTTTTAATGCACCAACAAAAGCATCAGCTCTCCCTCCATCTTGACCTATCTTGACTTCTTTCCATGTGCTTATGTGCTCGAGAATTTTTTAAATAGAGACAGAGAATTATCTGCTTAGAAGACAAGTTTCACCGTTATCGAACATTATTAGACGACATCGAATGATATTAGGTAAGCTATTTCTTCACGGAAACTATATGACAGTTGATGAACACCGTGAGAATGACAATTCATATGGCTATGATATATGGTATGTCTCTAATCAGTTGGCCTTCATAATGATTAAGGATGTTATTGTGCTCATAAAATTCCCATGAAAACGAACAGCTACACGTGTGTAGCTTTAAATACCATATTCTATAGACTTTGGCTAAAACGTGGAATGTATGGAAGCTTAATAGTTATTTTTTTTGTATTCCAGTGCAACCTTCGGATTGAATAATAATAATGGACGTGAAGGGATTTTCTCCAAATGTGGGAAATGCAAATGTAGCTAGTCAGAAATATCATAAGAAAAGAAACTCATTAGTAGGATTCATGATTCATGTATAGCAAATTACATAAGTCTTTGATGTAGGTACATAGCATAATATGTTTTTCTCAATGAAGAAATAATTTCAGCAAGGGTTAAGGCAAACAAAGTTAAAAGAGGCAGAACTATGCATAAAATAAATATGGCATGCGTCCTGTAATAAAAAAGATTACTACTAGCTTCTCAATTTGCCAACTCTACGTGTTCATCACATTTAATGACAACACAAGCACAGCGTGTTTCTGCGGCGTCATCAACATCAGGCCATGCGATTACTGCTTGCCTTCCCCATGTGCTCTCTCATGATTTGCTAACGCTTCAGTCAGGAGATCATATAGCTATATATTCGTTTCTTTGCTCATTACAACATTCAAGCATATTTACTGAGTACGCTGTAGCGTATTAGCTCAATCTCCTTTTTTGCAAGGATTTTTTTCCTGTTGACTAAACCTGAAAAGTGTTTCACGCTCTATTCATCCTCACAATTCTCCAGCAATTCACTCACATTGCATCTACGATACATGTGGCCAACTTCCAGCTCCAGTACAACGGTATTGAACTTGCACTGCACATTTGTTGACCACTTTCCAAGTATGGGTTTATTAGAGTGAACAGAACATCGTCTAGTGCACAATTTCATCATGAGTAAAACTTGAGATGATTGTACAAGTGCATAAACGAAATGCAATCCCTTTCTGATTATGAATGTAATAAGCTGCCTTTGTTTTCATCCGCATGATAATCGAATGCTCAATCACACCACTCTGGACACATGGTTCACATGTGCTTCGTTTTTCTGAAGGAGGTTACTACACAAGGTGAGAGAAAGAATGAGAGATGTTGATATAACTGTCAAACTTACTAGCTGCACATATACACGAAAATCACGCTCAAATGCGGTCAGAAAAGTTCACTACTTGCAAAGCCGTAATTAGTGACTGCCGCTTCATTGGGCTAACTTCAGTGGACTAAAGCGAAACAATATTTGTTCAACTTTTTTTTTAGCAATTAGCTCTTACAAAATCATCTTTGTGTGTCCTTCAAGAGAAAACGTAGTTATTATAATGTAGTCATAACTATTTTGCTTACTATTACCTGCCCAAGAATTGCGACATTAAAGTTGCATATCTGCCAAATATTGCGTGATTTCGCTCACTCATCCGTAAACAGATTGAAATACGCAATTTTTTCGCATTTATTTTTTTCCACCTAAATGCATTTGATTACACGTCAAGCCAAGACTAATGATTAATTTGGCTATATATTGGACATCGTATACCTTGTATATTGACTTAGTTAGTGAGAAGTATCGCAATAACTATAGTCTAAACCTCAAGATGACCATGAATCCTAAGGTCACGGGAAATGTTGGAATTGGATTGCTACGACAAAAAATCGACTTCCTGACATCAAAACTATAAGTAATTTGAGGAATCAACTGGAGTACATAAAGTTACTATAACTTCACATCGTGCAGATAGCTAAAGAATATGAATCGAAGATGAATATGCTAGAATTGCAGAAACGAGTGAGATTCAAATCTAATTCAAGTCGACTGATTGCGACTGTTGAATGTAAATATAACTGTTAAAGGAAAGTATAACACTGATCATTTGGCATTTAGCATGTAAACCAAACCTTGAGTAAAAACCGATAAGATTTTCAACAGTAACCTTATAGATAGTTTCTATATACATAGATTTATAAGTTGTGCTCGCACTGCTCATATGGATGAAATACACACATATACCCACGAAAAAGTCCATCCACTATTTGACACATTATACAAACTTCAGAAGTTATTATAATATGAAATAACATAACCTCATTCTTGCATGAGTGACAATTTTCCGCAAAACGGAAGCTTAAAATACATTATATGTATCTAATCCATCAATCCTGTCACCAGATAAATGAAGATTCGCAGTTGTATATATTTTAACTTTAATTTACACGTCTCCAGCGGTAAAACGACTTGAGGACATAGTAAGGGGTTTTCATTTCTTAATTTATATTAGCTTTCCAGATATCAACTCTGGTTTTACAATAGAAATACTTTATTAAAGGGAAATGCCGATATTATTGTCGTCGACTTTTATTTCAATTCCGATGTCTCTACTATAAATTGAAGCAGACTACTTCATAGGCAAAAATTCTTACGGCAGAAAGCTGGAGGCATAGATAGAGCTCTACTTAATTCAATGCTCCCAAGATTTTAAGACGTTACTAACCTGAAGAATCCCTTCATATCTTAACTTGCCTCTCCTATCACTTTTTTACCTCACTGATCACCACGACACGAATAAGAAATTTTTATTACTATTTACATGGAGTCTTATTAGTGATTTGGAAGGTGCAATTAGCTTTTATTTACACAAGAAGATCACGTCCAAGCAAGGAGTTTGAAAAACCTTGCCTTCAACTTTTGTTAGTATGTATAGATGTGTCTCAAGTGCACAAGTGAATGGCATGGAGAAAATAGGAGAGAAAAATTGATTTAACAACTTACTTGAGCAACTTAAGCTTTCTAATTCTCCAAACTTTAAACGTTTTCATTCAAATCTTTAGCATGTCGTCTTTCCCTTAACGCTACGAATTCTGTTGCATAACTCGTACACAGCACACTTGTGCAAATGACAAGGAATCACACCATTTTCTCACATTTTCCTTATAAGCCTGGCACACTGGATATCCCCACAAGGAAACTTCTCCAATGGTCAGAGTCCCCGTATCTTTTTGTAAAATCGAGCAGTCAATAACCACTCTTAAACGCAAGAAAAGGGGTAAAATATTTAGGGAAGGTGAATTTTCCGAATTCCACATCCGCACAGGTGCTCATCAGCTCAAAACCTTGTACTACTCGTCATTTCACTGGCAGGATTTTTACACAGTGATATATGCAGTTAAGTTGCCTCGCACAAGGTAAAAGGGAAATATACGTGGATTAACATTTTCATATTATTATGTGAATACAAGCATCATCATCACCGTCGTCATCATCAAGTAACCTGTATTATTTAAACCATCATACATTCTTACGTGGAGAGACTTGAAAACATTTTCCCAACTGTATGCAGCCTACAAACACATACATGCTTATATTATTTCCCTTCTTGATGATACCTTCGCACTGTTTAAAAATTTTAATCCCATCTAAGAAACTGGCCGTGAAACTTATATAACACGGTGTAGCGGTTTGCAGAGCAGGATTGTAAATCATTACAACCTGTGCATGTGTGCACGGCTTCTTTGAGGAAAATCCCAGCTGAAAATCTTGATCAATGAGGTATCCTGGCTAGGTCTTAATACCGCTAGCTACCTACTCCTACTTTAATTATTTTCCAACTATACACGAAATTCTCTTTATCCCTCTGAGTGAGTGTGTCTATGCATACATAATGTGTGAGTGAGTAAACACAATATCAATACTTAATACTTCTATCTCAAGTCAAAGTCAAGTCCTTTTACATACCTGTCTGAAAACTCACCTGCTCATAATACCTATGCCTACTTGGATTCGACTACCTGTTGAAATATGTGAGATCAAGTAAGTGGTCAACAAACATCACGCCATACGCTGTGTACACGTACGATACGGTTTTACACGGATTCAGGACAGTGAATCAACTACTCGGCAGGTTTTAGGCCACAGAGATGCATTCTAGACTAGAAGTAGGTGTGCTTGTTGACTACCATATTATTTCTTAGTTAATGGAAGCAGATAAGAAATAAGGTATTTTTTTGTAAATTTCGAAGAAAAAAATCTGTGTACAGGTTGAACATGGTATGAATATCTAGTAGGTATATGCGCCCTGCTTCAAAGCTATTGAATTAGTTGGATGTATTGTATTCTGGGTTTATTGACAATGGGACAAAATGACGAAGTGGTACTTGATCCTGAAGTATGCTTGCATGGAACAAAAGTAAACAAAGTCATGGTTGAAATTGAAAGGTGACACGCTGACGTATGAAGAAAGTTTATTATAGGTGTGGGTGTGTCAATTACACGTTATGTTATATTCTGCTTGTTAGCAAAGCAGAATTAATCGGAATATTTCACTGCAGCAGCGGAGCTAGCTAAACATTTCAAGAATGTTTGCACGTGGACGCTGACGAGGTGACCGGCTAAAAGTAAGCGTGAGTCTGTAGAAAAGCATAGAACTAATTCCGGTTCAAAGATGAGCTTGAATATGAGTAGTAGTAGTCAGATTATTTGTAATTATTCTAATGAGCAGCGTATTCTTGCACGTTTCCTGCTGGAGGCGACGCAACGGTCATTATTCCCGTGGGAATTTTCAAGCTTACACGATTCAAGGCGGAAGCAAATCAAACTGGGAAAAGGTACAACGAGGAAAAAACTAGGACTTGGGGATAATCATCACAATAGCAACTATTTTAATGGTCAGAACAAATTGTGACGTATGTATGGGCTACCGATTTACGCTATGAAATAAATTGTATGCTGAGTACATATTGGTAAATCTGAAAGAAACTACATGCGTAATTTCCACTCGTTAAAAACTTTTACGATATTTGCTAAAGGTTTTGTGCAAACTACTTGGGAAAATGATTAGTCTTTTGGGAAATCAGAACAGGGCTGACTGAAGTTATCAAGATTTAGTTACCTTGATTTCTTTGCGTGTCGCTTGATGGCAGAGTCTTCAGCGATTGAAGCAGTGCAAAGAGGTCTCAAGAGGAAAACACCTCGATATCGCGTGTCGATTCTGTAGGCCGTGCTCATTTTCCTATTTAGTTAGTGCTTTTACTACCTTTCAAAACAATATTTTGAGAGGTAATTTGGCACCTATTTGATTTCTTGGGAACTACACGTTGTCTTGTCATTATTTCATCGTCAATCATAGTCGATTTAATTCATGACCTTGACAATTTCGTTCAAAATTTTTTGTTCAAATCAGAATGTTAACTTAAAAATCAGAGCTTGGAACATGATAAAATGCGAAGAGAGTGAAAACGGCAAACCATACATTTCTTCATACTAGTTGTCAGCCTCTTCTCAATTCGTTTTGAGTTGATGACAGTGATGATGAGAAAGCAAGTGTTGATCTTGGATACATACGGAAATGAGCAGTGATTGGTTGCCAGATGAAACACATGTTGCACTTCTTTTCGTCCCACGCACGCACCACCAACCACTGTGACAGTTTTTGGAGATAAATCGTTGCCAGAAGTCAGAAGATGCTATGATGGGGAAAACCCCTTCCTGTATTCATTTGCTGATAAACCAACTTTGTCAATGATGCACTTTGATATTTTATCGGTTTAACTTTACGCAAATGATAGTCTATGTAGTCTAATACGTGTAATATATATTAAAGGCGGTTGTCGTTTTTCTGTCGTGGAATCTCTCCGGTCTTCCAATCTCTGGGAGGCGAGGTGATATTAATATTTGAACGATGATATGTCATTTGTCAATAAAATTGGAAGCATCCTTTTAGAACCTTTCGGAAATAGGAGAGGGGACGTCTACGGGAACCGAATGTTCCATATCGTAACTGTATTAAGGGATTTATAATAGTAATATAGTGGGAGGTGGAGAAGGGTGTGAAAAGGTGTGTTTGATCCAGACTGAGTGGAAGAGATACATATATGCAGTAACATAATAAAAAAAGTGTTTTTTTCCGAACGTTCTAAATGGAAGCTTCCTCTCAAATGTAAAAATCTGTCACAAAATGGTAACTCAACACTGAACAAGGAATTATTTAATGAACTATGAAATGTTATATGGATGACAAAAAACTACAATCCCCCAAAAAGGCATCAAGCTCTTGATTAATTAATGCCTGTATGCTTTTAATCTACTTATCAGTAGCTTTTAATGCCTTACTGTGAGGCTACATACAAGCAATTGTAAAGAAAGGGTGCAAGTGCGTAATAATATGGTAATCGAGCGACAACAGAATCAAACAAAAACACATTTGGCAGAACAATAGACAATTGCAAAAAAAGTATTTACAACAAAATAAGCATAAACTTTTATTAGCTATTGTGTTGTAATTAACTCATAAAATTCAATAAAATGTCTAATGCATAATATATATACATATATTTAAAGCGTGTGGGACATCTAACCATCATGTAAGTTAATTTTCCAGTACTGTGCCTACATTAACTGCTAAAATAAGTTTTGCCATAGGTTTCTTACTTTTTCTTGTTTAGACAATTGACACACAATTGAAATGGTTATTGCTGTAGTAAAAGTCAACTTTCACTCAGCACATATACAGAATAAAACAAACGTGACAAATATGTCCCATGTCCAACAAAGCTATCATTTTTATTAGAGAGGATTTTCAAACTAGTAACTAATGTGACTTATGTCACAGAAATGTGCGTTTGTGTACTGCAAACACTTATCGTGGTTTCCATTGTCAATCCATGCGTTAAGGCAACTTAGTAAATATTGTTAACAGAAAGTTCACAGCTTACGCGGTTGCACATACTTATCACAAGAGTCTAGTCCGACCGAATCTTTGGATTTTTGTCCAGAACCGGCTGGAATCCAATGATGAAAATATTGTAATAATCTTGACACTGTCAACTGATTGATAATTAGGGTACACTATTTAAATACTTTTATGAATCCAATTCACATCAGTCTTTCAATTTACAGTATACGTCGACGTACACATGACACACACACACGTCAATGTTTAACGGGGAAAAATTCAAAGTAACAGAAGTATATTTATACTTATGAAATTTTCTTATATACTCTTTTTGTGGAAGCTTGTAATGTGCTGAATCTGAAATTATTGCTGTACAGGAAATAATGGGGAAAATACTGATAAAGCACGAATTTAGGTAGAAGGTAGCGTGTGATAGTTTACGGGAAAGTATCTTATCTTCCCGTATGTCACGTGGAGAAAAGGTTGATTATGAAAGTCACTAAATAAACCAGGTGATGTAGAATATTGCACCACAAAATAGCCGACGGCAGTGTTTCCCCTTTCATGACCTTGGTTTGATGGAAATTCTTAAAAGAATTTTTCCATGTTGTTTGGTTTGAAATGAAGGCAATTTGATACTAATGTGATATTTGAGTTATAAAACTGAGATCTTATGTTCCATATTTTCATATCAAAAATAAAATTCTCGATTTCTCTTCAAAAAATTGGCTATGAATTTCATTCACTACTGGAAACTTTGTCTGGCATGCATGAACATCATGGAAAATAATTTCAGGTTGTGTTCCACCACTCGCTAGTTTTCCATTTGGCAATTACGAATTAAAATTTAAACTTAAGTTATCCATGGGATTTCCCAATGCTGCTTATTTGCGGTGGCTGATCTTATGACAGCTTAAAGAACTCACATGGTTGGCAATTGTTGATGTACAAAATGTATACACCTTTAAAGATGAATTATCTTCAGGCTTGGTTGAGGTTACCAGTAAACAAAACCAGTCAGGGTGACGAGAAAAAAGGATGTGCATGCCGATGAAGATAGTGAGTCAACGATCAAGTGGAAGTTGACCACTTAGTGTTTATTTGATGAATGAAAAACAGGAATGATAATAATGTTGTTTGCCACATACAAACAGGGAGTTGGGACTGTTGGGAGTAGTAGGACAGCTGAAAATATTACTACTACGCTTTATTCTTACCGCTGCGATTTGCTGACGTATCCTGAGTCAAACGCATCGGATGACAGAGTCTGATCTCCAATAAGCGTACGACTTCCCAACCCTACTCACAAAAAGCACTAGGTTGGTTGAATCTAGTGAATTTACATGAAAAGAGAACTCTCTTGTTTGTTTGTGGGTTGCGACTTGCGGGTAGAATTAAGACGCAGTCTAGTAGTGAGGAACTATAGTGCAGTGTCTAGTTTACTACTCAAGCTATGTCTTTTGCTTATAGTTTTCTCTGCTGAACTGCGAATTACGAAAGAAGTTGAGTCTTAAGTTTCATGAGTGCTTAACAACCACCAACCCAAACACAAATGATCAAATGACAAACATGTATCGCCTGATTTTACATTGACGTCGTCGCCAAGGCAAACCCGACATTGCCATAGCCATTTAGTAATATGGACATATTGCCAATCTGCAATCTAATCCAATGCTTTGCGATACTGGACTGAAATTATGCATAAATACTTAATGGCCGTAAGGCAACTATGAATAAGCAACTGGAAATGTATTAGGATATATATACGTATCGACCCCCTGGGGATTTGCCGGGGTATAATGGTAGCGTTTCACCGAATGTGTCACTATACCAAATTGAAATCCATTATTGTGTCATTATTGCGTTGAAATCCATCAATGTATGATGAAGCGACGTATTTTCTAATTTCCTACCCCTTGCGCCCTGGGGTTTCGGCCGATATAAACCAAAAACCCCCTAATCTACGGGAATTTAGCGTAGACTAAGTCATATATTGTATATGCACTGCACACATCTATGTATGTATATGGGAGTTTTGAATCTGTGAATGAAAACATCAAAATACATAAATTGTATACGTCTGAAAAAAGCACATCTTGTGCAAATTATACGCATAATCATTAGCAAACGTTACACGTGGATGACATTTAATGGCACCGAATATTCAAGCATGGTTAAATTATGCTAGATAGGTTTAAATGGATACCGTGAGGGATACATGTTTTTTGAAAACATCGTTGCATCTTTGGGAGTAATTATAGATTGGAAACGATAACTAACCAAGTACAAATCAATGACAATTTTCGTATTATTACTGTAACGACAGGGAGTCTATTGATAGTAAGTTTATCAAATACATATATAAACGGTACTTGTTAAAGAAAAATAAGTTTAGTACAACAAAATGTCAGATGCATCCTTTTTCATCATATTTTGTGCTTTCTCTAAATCCTTCTGCCATTCATCTAACCGGGTGATCATGGTGCCGATCTAATATATAAATAAAACACAAATTATTTACACAATTTAGCTGACCTTGACAAGTATTTTTACACATGATTCCAAAATTACACAACTAAACCCTTTGCAATAGCTTTCATTACGTACAGTTCAACTTGATCAACTGGCAAATTGGTAGCCTTTGAAACATCCTCAAAGGTTACTTGGCGCTCATTAGCAGATCTCCTGAATGTCATCTAAAATTCAAAATTATTTGTTCGTGTATTTTTGAGTGAGCTCAAATATAAGAAACATGACTACAGACAAAACCAAAATGTCATAATACCTCCATAATCGCCAACAGGGTAACTTTTGTTCTTAGTTTGCTCTCATTTTCAGCAAGCAATTTATTTGTCACCCACTTCTTTTTCAAGGCTTCAAATTCATTGACGTTGCCTGTGTTGAAAGCTTTCATAAGATGAACTAACCATTCGTCTTGAGTTAGTTTCAAGGAATCCAAAACTGGATGAGCCAACTAAATGACAAGAAATAAATAGATGAGTCATCTACAATAAGCACCAATCACTGTTTATTCATCTTAAACAAAAATTACCAATTCTCCAAAATTATAGATTCCTTCAGCAACCAATGATGATATCGCTAAGTTCTTAGCATTTTCTCTTTGCTCAGCAAGAGGCAAATCCCGGAGATTTGTGCAGCCCAAAAATTTCAATGCACTTTTATAGTACTCAGTTAAATTCCCCAGATCCAGGTAAAATTTACTTTGAAGTAGGTAGAAACGGCCATGCACCTCTGAGATGCCATCAGTTGATTTTAAAATTTCATCCACTTCGTCAAGGATGGACTGCACAAAGAGAATAGAAGAGTTTCATTAATTCTAAATCTTCATTAAAGCAAAAGGGTCGCTAGACATTAGCTAAATCAACTGAATATGCAATGTGCGCAACAAAATATACTAGAAAGTATTCATATACTGCAATATAAGCAAATTAGACATATCTCTCTGCCAGACAGACATGTAAAATTTGCCAAACTAAATCTCTCTCTGTCAATTGTCATCTGTATCATCTATTGTCTATGCAAGTGCGCACATTCTTTAAACGAATTAAGACGCATGTACTAAATGTAAGACGGTGTTGAAACTTATCAAATCCCCCGGTCTCTGATTAAGCCATTGAAAAATTAAATCGTAAATTATCTAGTTCATAGTTTAAAAAGTTTCTAAATGAGCTTATTCCAACAAAACACACTGCAGACTTGAAGAATTTAACTTTTCAAACTCGGAGGAATTATCATTAACTAACATGATACTGATCTGTAATCACATGCCCATAACAACAGAAAACGGGGATTCCTCCTCACTCTTATTGTTAGTCTGACTTTTTAAGTCTACTACTTTATACACATTCAATTCAACATTAACATTGTGATATTGTAAATATAAGTGATAACTACAATGCATTGCAAAGGCGAAGCGTAAGCGTATGATCGAACCAATAAATATTCTTTATTTGGATGTCGGTCCATTTTTTCTACAAACAATCTATGTCTGGAAAAAGATCGTTGTAATGTTGTAAATTGTAAGTGAAGTGAAGCCCAAGTCCGAGTGAGATGGTATCACGGAAAATGCACCGAAACGAGAAAAACCGTGATGTGATTTGATATCAATCAGTCATCAGTTCACTTTGCACATAAAGTCTATATTAATATCTGGTATCGACAAACGAAAAAAGAATTGGTGCAACAGCCACTTGGAGGATCAAAACAATAAATAAATGTCACGTTAACAAAGTTTGCAATACAATACAATACAATCGAAAGATTTCTGGGAAAGATTCTTCTCCTCATCTCGCCATCCTCTCAAATCTCAAACCAACCGCCACTCTAAACAAGCGCCATTTGTACCTAACTGTATATAATCCATATTAGTGATTTTCATGTTCTTTTTGTACTAGGACTGCATAGGACTTTTTAGTAACTGGATTTGCTGCATTTGTTAAAGCAATCGCAGCTAAGCCAAACTAAAGAAAGAAATACATATCAAGTCTAATCTAAGCCCTGACTGAACCATATGAAACAGCGAAGCTCTACTGAAGCTCGAAGTGCAATAAAGTCTAGGCTAGTGTGTACAGGGAGGAAGGTGCATGACTTTTAACGCAAATTCTTCAAGCCGGCAGCCAGCATCTTATATGAACTGCAGCAGATCTAATTCGCCACAACTGGATCTGTCGTATATATTCAACATTATATGACAACACAAGTAAGTTTTTCCAAGAAAGATTGTACCCTAATTGTGCGCTTTTTTTATCAAGTTCCGTAAACATGTAATACTTATGAAAAAACTCACCTTCATTCCCGCAACATCGTGTTGTTTATCCAACTTAATTTTACCCCGAGTAATTTTACATAAAGCTAGAGCAACTGGATCAGCTTGTACACGTTTTTCACAGTTATCAAGAAATACATATGCATCTTCTGGCTTATCGTATTGGACTACAATCAGGGTACACATTTCCATAAACGATAAAGTCTTGATGCTGAAATAAAATAAATTAAGTGGTAAGTTTTAATCTAGTTTAGTTACTTTAGTTACTGCGTTAAAAGTTCTACGATAGGTTAATTAAAGTAGTATGTTCGTGTTTAAGAATTTTTACATCCCTGATGATGGATGTGAGTAGTTTGTACGCCCTTTAACAGTTTTTAATGAAAATAAATAGATTTTAGCTGCTAATTGGTATACATTTCGTCTTATAATATGTTTCCCCTCATATTCTTCCACATTCACACTACGACTTAGATATAGATACGATAGAGAGTCAATTGTACTGTTGACTGTTCAAAACGACAACTATAGTTAGCTGGAAAAAAATATTTCATATTAGAGTTTAATACAAGATGCGGCAGGATTGTACATACCAACCCCCGAAAAATGGGGGTTGGTATGTACAATCTAACTAATATTGGTTCGATTGTACATACCAACCCCCACTTTTTTATTG
>JAHZNA010004669.1:0-10959 GCA_027743935.1 Sinodicranocentrus sp. ZH6 | reverse complement strand
GCAAATATGCGTAGTAGAGTTATGCTCTCTACCTGATGAAACCAGCTAGGCTGAAACGCATACAGTAAGTTAATTTTGCTGCTAGAAATTCGTAGCTTAGCTACGATGGCTCTTCTAGTATGCTTATAAGTAAGTACTACAAGTATTCTGACTTACAGCTGGAGGTCTCATATCTGCAATACATGTTTTCCGAGAATTCCCCGTCCCCGTTATCTGATTGTTCGCCAAGTTGATATTACTCGTAATATTATTGGTAACATTTTCCTTTGCTCCATTATTTGGAACCAGGTTTCGAGTCGTGACATGCGGATTCAGTGCTATAAGCGATTCCAAGTCAACCTATTCCATTTACCATGAAAAAAAGGCATTAGTTTTCATTTTACTTACTTCACCCCTTTTCATACCTTTATTTGCATGCATGCAGACGATTGACGATACCTCTTTTCCTTTCGTTTCATTTTTTTCAAACCACTCTACAGCGACACTTTTTCCTTCCCAATTGATTCCAGAAACGACGGCTGTATGGACTCGTCCTAGAAAATGAAGATTATGATTATGAAGAATATCACTTGTTTTGCTTTACACACTTCATTACTTTGACTTGGTATTTTCTTTACTATTAAGCTAATGCACTGATGCATTCACAAACAAATGTTCATTAAACCAATACTAAATAAATAAAACTAGTTTAATTGAAATTACAATCAGTGCTAGCTCGATTTTAAAAGTTTACTGTAGAGAGTTAAATTAATAATTTAAAATCACATAATGATTTATATACTACTTGCTATCTTTACCAAAAAATTCATTCTGTTGTAAAAAAAATCTTTTGAAGAGGACAAAGGAATTTTTGTCGAAAGCTCCCCCCGAGAGTAAATATATCTTATCAGCCATGAGTACCGACGTACCGAAGAGTATATGGTTTTTAAAGGAAAACTGGAAGTAAGGTCTGATGCCACACTAGGAATTGTTCACATTTTTTTCCGCCCTGTAACTTCCAGTTCCATCCCTTCTACTCCTCACCCAGTTCTTCATATTTTTACACATCATTGAAAAACTGACCATACATCAAGCATCTCCCTCGTAGGAGGAATGAGGAACCTTCATGGCTCATTTTTGAGTGCCGAATTAATCCATAATAACGTCAAGAAGGATTTGAATGCTCTCACAAGTCACAAGCAATAAAAAAACGCAAAGCTATCAAATGAGTTTGCCTTATACACCAAAGTAAATGGAAATACATAAAGTAAAAGTAAACGGTGTGTATGACCTTGCTTAAGCCGAATTAAGAAACTCTATGGCAGCTGGCAGCCCACCCACACAATCAACAGCCTGCTGAAGTGAAGCATGAACTCGAATGTACCTAATCGACCTATGGTAGGATAATCATTCACTACTACTACTAACTCCGTATATATACATTTTCGGCCATTACATTCACTTGTCAAGTCAAATATGGTCATCAACTCGCCACTTCTTCGAGCGAAACACACCGCCAATAACCACGCAGTTATGATACTGATAGAAGAATGTTTAACTTTAACGCGTACCTATACACTTTACCGTTGACGTCATAAAGGATCACAAAACGACAATACATTTTTAACTCACAGCTGTTACACATATTGAACTGAAAAATACCCGAAATGACGAAGACCATCACGAAGTATCCGTGAAGCATTTGTCAATCTCTTTACCACGTGGAAAAGAGATCAGGGATTCAAAATATATGCAATTTAAAACTGATGGCAAATAAACAGCTTCAATTGAAGGTAGAGCGCAGAGCAGTTAACGATCACACATGAATTCAAATAAATTCATAACTATAACCTCAACGCAAGGGTAACACACGCATCAGTAATGTACAAAAATTAAGAAATTGTTAATGCACACAGATATTAACACACTAATTGTAAGAATACCCTATTGAGTTAGTTAAATTTGTACTTTTGTAAAATTGAAAAACTCACCGTTTGTTCTTTTAATATTGACTTGCATTCCGAGCCCAAGTGAATATATCACGGTGTTGTCCATTTTGCCGAATGATATTTCAATCCCAAATTCCGATGGATAGAAGAAACAAATTGCAACTCGTAGCGACTTTGGGATATATTAGAATCTCCTTTTGTAAGACAGCGAACTGAGTTTTAGCTTGCATGCATGCATGCATTCCGTACGTGTGTGATGGTTTTGGTTGGACTATAGAAAAAGGTATGAGCAGGTTGGATTGGATGGAAAAGGGTGAACAGGTTTTTATCATAATATCGCTCAAGTTCAAATGTTCATTTGTTATGTAGAATAAAGTAAGTAATTGACAGTATATTTTTATTTGTCTATGTTGCAATGCAATCGTAAAGTTGGGTTCTATGATAAAATGTATGAGCTATTACATAGCTAATTATTTGTTTGCATTTTAACGCGTCATTTCATTCAAAATCTAAGGTTTTCTCTACTTAAGCTTGTTTGAATTCCAACTCATTAATTGTAAGAGACATTCTTCGAAAAAGCACATGAGGCTGGTGATAGCTTCACTACATAGCTTCATGTCTCTTATGAATGTCCGCATTCCTCATGACATTCTTTCCCCTCAGAACCATTCCATGACATGGTGACATGTGAATTTGCTTTTGTGGAGTATCTTCAGCGGACATCAACTGCGCAAGATACAAACTCATGATGAGGTATATATATACTATACTATCGGACTTCACAAAACCAACTTATCAACTTATATATTTATGTATATATTTTTAAATGCCTGAATAAGAAGCATTCTTCGATTCCTGCTGGAAACATTCGGGAACGAGCCATGCACCAAAAGATACGAAAAGATAAGCACCTGTCCTTTCTTTGCAATAACAGGGTGAGCTTTGCTCAAAGAAAATTCATCCTAATTGGGAACCATATTTTACCAAAATTAAGAAATAATGAATTGTGTTACTAAATTTTAGATTTTACAAATAATTCTGTGAACCTGGTCGACATAATGATGAGTTGTAACATCAGATTTATTTTCCTGTGGTCCAAGTAAATGTGATCCAGGAAACACTGCAAGTCCTCCATTTTCAACGTCGCTCTCATCCAAATGGACAAAGACTGCCACTAACGAGTCGTTTTTGTATGGAAAATAGTGATAATCCTGGAATTTAATTTGCATTTGTACTCACACTTCGAGTGAGCTATTATAAACTATTCATAACATAACAATCATGAGTCTTACCTGGTGTGTCGGAAACGGAGCCCCGTGCTCTGGTGGCTTTATATGGGCTTTTGTATGATGAAGCAAAATGTTCGGTGATCCAATCACTTCTGACACGGCGTCCAGAAGGTTGTCGTTCAACAAAATCTTTGTGAATATTCCAGAATGGCATTGCAGATTTTGAATAGAAAGTACCTTTATTCATAAATTAAAAGTAAATTGCATCGAACCCACAAACACAAATTTCTTGTCAATGTTGATTTCTCACCGATTTATTTTTAGAGTTGCTCCCATTAACCTCGTTCCCATTTTGAGAGGACGATGATTTCCAACTCCCCGCCCAAGTCGCTTCCAAATTGGAATCTTGAGATTTTTTCAAATCAAATAGTCTATCATAGTCTTCACTACATTCTTCGATTTCCTTCTCAGAGAATACGTTGTCCAACAAAATGAATCCATTTTCCTGATAAAACTTTTTTTGTGTTTCTGAAAGAAAGCCCATGATTTTTTAGAATTTCCAAAAACGATACAATTTTCGAGGATTGAAACACACCCAACAACTAATAACAAAATGTTATTTTGCGTTGCTCTTTCTTTTCTGCTCGCTACTGTTATGTTCGCTTATCTTGAGTAAATAGAACTGAGATTGTCGTGTGACCTCTAGTTGTACTGTTTATATAACACCAAATATACATTTGACAAAAATTGTATTGCAATGTTTGTGTTCTGTATGACATTTGGTAGACAGACACTCCTTCATTTTTTTCCATTTGTTCAATATTAATGCAAGTATGAGATTTATTTGAAGATCTTATTAACTACGACATACAACATGAAATATTTACATTTGTAAAGCCATCTATAGGCAGGCTAAACGGTCGTTTGCTGATATAGTGAATAACAAAAGATGCGTTCTTTTAATCTTTTTAGGTATGAATTTTTGTTGCTATTTCATTTTTACCAACTGTCAACCATGAGTACCGTCGAATTTAATTACATTGCTATTTCAAGTTGATAAATTTATTATGCAACTGACAACCTATGTGCTGTGTAATAAAATAAGCTCATTATTACATATCCTTTGCATTTGTCCATTCATATTATTTTATTTGTGTGCAATTCAGTTCATTCAAAGCGTTATACGTTTTCTATCCGATAAAAAATCGCCACCGGTGAGATCCGTGAGATCACACTTTAAATTCAATGTTATTGCTGAATACAACTGCTTGGATTGGATTGCCACTGAGGAAGTTTTGAGTCATGACGTTACGAACGACGCAATGAATTTCCATGGAACTGCGCGAATACGGTCCCCTTTATTTACTAGTTACATGAATGTAATTTACTACATGTAAATTGTTACATAAATTACTAACTCTTACATCAGGTCGAGTTTCCTTTGAGGTGAAAATACCTCAATGAGTGAAAAGCTTAGCAGTAGGCGGTAGGATTAGGATCAATTTAGGATACCAAAATATCTAAATTTTCCAACTCAACTCAGTAGTTTTCGATTGAGCCTGATTGAAACACTTGAATGTCAATGACGCATTGCGAGTACCCCACCATTTGGTTACAGAATTATTAATTCACATTGCTATCCTGCTACTTCCACAATTTTTAATTACACAACATCTTCGATCTTAAATGGGAGATAAAGAAAAAAAGGTGCAATATGCGAATTCAATTGATGTTATACCAAACACCAATGATGGAAATCCAACCGTTCGAATCCGTGCTGCCTCCGTCATTCCCGTTTTCGAGATAGATGGAGAGCCACCAGTACTAACAGATAGTCTAATAAAACTGCCCCAAACTCCAGCTTCCGCAAGCTCCAATACCTTCACTGGACCTGGACCTGGGCCCCAAGTACCTATTTTACAAATACAAAGGCCTGATGTCGTAAATAGAAAGCATCGAGTTTCTGGTTTATTCTCAAAAGATGATCTAAGCATAGATGTTTCGGTAAGAGCGTCGGAATTTGCACACAAATTTCGAGAAGAAAGTGGTTCGGCGCCCGGAGCACCTGGTGCTGTTGCAGGTAGAGGAGATGACACAAGCAAACCGATACCCCATCATCCCGTGTCTCTCGGGGGGAGTAGCATCGGTAGTACTTCTCTTAGTGAGTTATACGGTTTAGAAGGTCGACGAGAAAGATATCGGCCTTTTCGAAGGAAGTGGCGAAGATTCCGAAGAAAGTATAAAGGATGCATATTCGCCATAATGAGCAGTATCACTTCCTCATTGGCAAGTTATTTCGTGCATGACTTATCCATTAAGAAATTCCCAAATGGAAAGGACAAATACTCTGCATCGTACTGCCTTCTCTGGAGATACTTAGGAGTGCTATTTCCCGGAATTTTAATCGTCCTTTTTCACCGCTATTTTCAAAAAGACAAGATTTTTGACACAGTATGGCCGTGTTTCACTTACAAAATTATCCCCTCGCGAATTAAAAAAAGTTGACGCATGTATCCCTCTTTTAAGGCGAGAGTTGTGATTGATACGTTAGCCATACTTTTGAATTATTTGGCCTTCCGCTACCTCCTCCAGTCGGAAACTTCGACAATCCTAAATAGCAAACGTATGTAGGTAATAATATACACGATTTTTGAATAAGTAATTCTACGAAATACCTAATGTATTCATAAACTTTTTTGAAAGCGAAAATGTTTTTTTTTGTTTTTAAATTTGACAGCGATTATTGTCCAACTTCTTGCCCACTTCACGCTTGGTGAAGAATGGGGCATAACACCAATTATCATGTCTTTCGTTGCTGGTATTGGTGTTATTGTGATTTCAAAGCCTCCTTTTCTTGTTCCTGAAGATAACACGGGTCAAAATCCAAGTTCGAATTTCGTGACTGATCGACTGGTCAGTTTGATCCACATTATTTTTTTAAATCTGAAAATTCACTGAATTAAAATAATGTCGATTATTTTATAGCCTGGTGTTCTGCTAGCTACAGGGAGTATGCTACTGTCGGCAGTTGTGTACTGCATACTCCGCTACCTAAAGGATGTCCATTATTCAGTATTTTCGCTGTTTATTGGCACGGGTGGTGTTTTGTTTGGCTTAGCCATGACATTCGGACTGGGAGAATGGGTTTTGCCGGATAATCCAAATGATTTTGTGCAGTTCCTCGCTGTCGCTGGTTTCGTGTGTTTCAGCTCGATTACGATTGTCATCGCACTACAAAATGAAGAGGCATTTGTGGTGTCGCTAGTGAGAAGTTTAGATGTCATGTTTAGTTTCATGTGGGAAATGTGTTTAAGCCAGAAATTCCCGGATTGGTATAAGTAAGTAACAAATTTTTTAATCATAAGTTTCAATCATGATTATCTAATGACAAATTTCTTTTTAAACAGCGGCGGAGGAGCACTCATAATCATGTTCTGCGTGTTAGTTATATTTTTCCGGAAATACATAAGCCATCAAGATCCAACCAGTCGACTAGTCAAGACATTTTATTTTCTCACGAAATGATAAGAAATTCACAAGTTGAACAATGAAGTATTATTTGAAATTCTAAAAAATTGAGTTTTGTTATTTTCAATTTTGGCTTTCCCTAATCCTTTTCTCTTTGGCTTCTGAATAAACATGACATCGTGTTTCCAAAATCACTTTTCATCCTGAATGTGAATAGACGGCTCGGAATTATTGGAGGAAAGAGAAATCGAGTGAATCATGGGTGTATTTTTTATGAAAATAATTTTACTCATGGTGGACAGGACATATGGAATGACTTGGATTTGAATTACATAACCGACCGACAATATTAACATGAAAAAATAGTAGAAATATAATCAGATTGATGAAAGCAAGAAAACATAGGCATTTATAAAATCTGAATCGATAATCATATTTACATAATCAAACCATTGTAACATATTTTTGATTCACAATCTGGAATAGACCATCTGAAACCATCGTCATCAATTATCACCAATTTCGCATTTCTACTTTCACTCAATAAGTAATAAAGACCGAAAAATAGAACCAATAATCCAGCCACACAAGTACAAACATACCAAATATATTCCAGGAAAATTTTTCTACCACGGTCAGCAATTTCCACTAAGGAAGATGTATAAGAAGATAAAGTAGTTGATACAACATTTCCACGATTTTTAAACCATCCACAATCGTTTTGTAAATTCGTATCTTCGTCTAAATTCATATCACTCGTAGATGTGGTAAGGTTGGTTCGTGAAGGAACATCAAGGTCATTGTCACTTTCCACATTTTGGAGTATGGTGGGTGGAACAGCGTTGGTATTTCGACTATAAGCATTTTGTTTCGTCATTGGGCTTTCTCTTTGTCTGTAGCTGTGTTGCTCCTGGTGTGGTGTGGTGTAATCAGTGTAATGTTGAAACTCTGTATTGTTCAAGGGATTTAAATTGTTGTTATTTTCGGCATCTATTCCACAAAGACATTCTTCGACAGGTTGGAACATTCTGTTTTCTTCTTCCTTTTCATGCATCTGTAGCTGTGGCTGCTCTGGCTGATAAAGACCATAGTTTAAATGGTTTAATTGGATGGACTGGCTGGTTTGTTTGTTGACAGCTCGATAAGGTAGATTACGCTTCACCGGAGAACTATCTTCAAACCTTATATGATTTTTTATTGAGCTGCCACCAATGTCTGAGACATTGTCAAGAGGGACTTGATCCTGTGCATTCGCATTCCTAACAAGTTTTTCTAATTTGATTTCTCGTATTGGAGGTTGTGTGATTGATGTCTCTGGAAAGTTCTGCTGTAATTTTCTTGGAGGAAGTTCCATGTATTCCTCTGAATCAATACACTTTGGTGAAGAGAGAGGAATTAGGGACCTTTGTAGAAGGGGAATGCGACTCGGCTGAGGGGGAAAAGTCGAGGGTGGGGTTTTGCTATTAGACACCCTCATATAATTTGGAGTAATTCCTTCTGTTTTAGTTCTGGATAGTTCGTATGCGGTAGAATCAAAGTCGTCGATGTTATAATCAAAATCAAAAACTTTCCTGTTATTTGCATTTTCAGCCGGTTGTGTCTTGGCAATGTTGGCAAGTAGCATTTCTTTAATCTCCTTGTCGTGCTCATTTTTTCGATTTCTGAGAATTTAATTTATCATTGACAATATTTCAACATGCAGTATGCATACTAATATTTAGAAAAAATGTGTGCTAAAGTACCGAACATCATTTATATGCCGGCTGATTATATCCAGCACCCTATTTCCACACGTCAACACTTGCTCATGGGCTGTTGAACCTGTACTTGAGGAGAGACTTGCTGGTACGGATATATCATCATCACTCTCAGCTGCCGGGTCATTTTGCGATGAAAATAGAGACATCTTCGTAATATAATATCGTTCTAAACTTACATAAATTATCACACCATTCGAATATAAAAAGAATTGAAGAATTCACGAAAGGGGCTGGAATTTTAATCCTTTGTCATTTTGTCTTTCTCAAAATAGATAATGCATTAAGTTGTCATTGGAGGCAAGCTTAAAATCTTGCTAACTTTAATCTAGTGAAAACTTTGACATATCATTTTTTGCATGTTAAAAGTTGGTTTAAACAAGGATTAAAAGTTACGCGATAGCACCCTAAATTGTTATGATAATGGTTTCCTGCGAACATTTTTAACTCGTTTTTAACTTCGTGAGCATTTTAATCCAAAAATAAAAGAGGGTATGTAGAAATTATGGAAGTGGTATCGTTAAACTGTCGCCGATGGTTGAAGCTTCAGTAAACATTTGTACAGATATATCATACTCGATGCACATAAAAAAAAACTTAATCTTCCTGGGACAAAAATGTTCCCCATACCAAATCTGCTTAAACCGCTTGCGTACAGTATTTATGTGAATCTCAGTCTGATTCTGCTTGCCAATGCAATGGTGAGGGAGGAAAGGTGGAAGGGTTGAGATAACATTCTTATATCTAAGGTGTGCATACTGACAATATCATACTAGAACTTAATCTTTTTCAGCAATGTAATGAGAAGTTGCATGTAGAGTGCTCGAATCTCAAGGCCAGTTTACAAAAAAATGCAGAAGCCACTCATCTTTAAACAAGTTAACGTCGGGTATATATGAGAATCATTTTTAGGTAAATGTGCTGTACTGCAATATGCAACACGAGCCACGTTCACACACTCATCTCGTCACTGTATACTGATTTGATTAACATAGCCACGTTCACACAGCTGCTTTTATCTGACGTACCAAAGTGAGCAAATGTGTAAAAGTGTATTTTGAAATAGTACAGCTACATAAGAGAACACCCATTTTTTGTGAATAAAATAGGAGGGAAATATCCTGGTGTGATCACATATTTTACTTAGTTTAGCTAATTTACGCGAAGCTATCAAATAACTCCATTTTGCATATTCCACAACTATATCAAGCAAATACCTGTAAAAGTATCAATTGTTAATGTAAATCAATGTCGAGGTGATTTATGAGGATTGGGAAGGTGCTAAAAAGAAATGTAGATACGTGGATGGTTTGGAAAGTCACTGTAACATGTTCTCACAAGAAATTAAAGTTAAAGGGAAAGCTACTCGGTAAGTTTCCACTGTGCATGGAATGTAACACTTACTCATAAAAGCACGTCGATTTTTTTGTATTGAGGAAAGCCTTCTTTGTAACGTTCTTTTAGAGTCCGAGGAGCGACATGGACACATGACCAGGTTGGGAAGCTTTTTGACGTGTGGACGCAACCGGACATTTACAAAGGGTTATTTCATGAAAAGTGTGCTTATATATATATATATAAATCCACACGAGTTCTGCAATATTTACGTGAGCTTTAACGAGTCAATATTTTTAACAGGAAAAAGCAAGGCATTTTCAAAAACATGGCAGTCATGTTAGGAAATCTTGGTGTTCAGCGGACATGGACAGAATGCAGAGCGAAAATAAAAAATCTCAAGGCAGACTTTAGAAAAGCGATGGAAAAGAAAATACCATTTCGATACTATGAGCAAATGAAGAAAATCATGAATTTGGATGGATCATCTACAATAACGGCTTCACCAATCAGTAGTGGCGGTCATTCAAGTAGACATTATGAGGATTCACATGGAGAATCAGATTTGGAAGAAGACAATGTTCCGCAGCCTGATGTTCGTGAGCAGGATGCTGGAGCAAGATGTTTCACTCCTCATCCCTCTCCTTTTGATGTAGAGACCGCAACATCCTTTGTTTCCGAAAGGCCTTTGACACCTTATCAACCTCTGAAAACAGAGACATCTACATATGCTTCCAGTATTCCAGCAATTACAAGTCCAGTTGCAACTACATCAGTAATTCGAACGTTATACCCACACTCCGGACATGGTCACAGGGACATGGACTATCCCACACATGTAACACCTCCAAAAGTGCAGTATCAACGTTATTCAGAACCTTCTCCGTATCACCACCACGGCAATGTTGAGTATCCGATGTATCGTGGGACGGAAGGATACCATCACCATCATGAACAAGAAGAAGATGATTACGATGAAGTAGATGGTCCCTCTAGGTCTTCCATGGTTATTACACATGTAGTTAGCAATGTACATGAACCAGTTACCACCGTGGTAATGCCTTCTTACAGCACTGGAAACTTAAGAAATGTAGCTACTCCAGCTCCGGAAACTATTACTTTGGAAAGTGATCAACCGCCGATTCGTTTGGAGTTTGGTAAGTTACACCGTCAGGGTTGCCCAAGTCGGGCCGCGAACGACCGAGGGACTCCGATTTGGCTGAAAATTTGCACTCAGGTGCA
>JAHZNA010004668.1:0-11671 GCA_027743935.1 Sinodicranocentrus sp. ZH6 | reverse complement strand
GACAGACGGACAGACAGACAGACGGACAGACGGACAGACGGACAATGATGGCCAAATCAATACTAGATGAAATGATTTCATCTACGTAATAATAACAATATTGATATACCATAATACTTATCGACATAAACATCTTGCACCTGCCTCCATCTCATCTCCCCAAACTACCTAATTGTAATAATGTAGTTCTTCATGCCTACATACATGCCTTCTCTTTTGCCCATTCATTACATCAATTTAACAACGAAACCATCTGAACTGAACTTCATTCAGACAGTCTTACAGTTAACAACTAATGATACAATATATATGCTTTGTTATCATTTAGACATTTAATTGACTTTCGTGTTTCGTGTTCTGAGGAGCTGCTTAATCCATTTTGAAAAACGTACATAATTTTCGTTGCACTCAGACAGACAGCCCTAGCTCACTCACCAGTTTGCTGCATTGTATAAGTACTTGAATCATTATATGTATGTACGCTTTAGGTATGAGTTATATATGAGTTTTATGGCAAAACATTATGTATGAGATTTAGTTACTAGTTAAAAATGCTGTTCAGATGTAGTAATATAATTTGCATGACGCTCTTAATCAACCTTAACCATTCCTCATGTTTTCCTCAATAGTACCTACCAACTTTTAGCTAGTAACTTTAAACTTTAATTAGCCCTATTTAACCTCAAAGTAAAAATATAATTCTGTGCATTTTCTTGTGGAACGGGCTAAATATTTGGAAAAATGGTTAAAAAATGTTCAGTTGAAGAAGGTGGCACTCGGTCCGTGTAGAAAAGCAGCTGCTGGGGTTAATCTTAATTATTAATGATAAGATTGCAACCAGCCTTTTAAATTATTGTATAATGTTTCGGCATGTAAAACATTTGTTAAAGAACCTTGGTTGTTATTTTCGCATATATATAAGGAAACTTTTGCATAATTTTTTTATCTTGATTTTAAAAAACCCCATCATTGTTACATGTCCCTCTATCCATATTGAGCAAACGCAAAGTGGTAATGAAATTTTTGCCTACCTAAAAATGGTTCTGGAGAAGAATATGGCAAATAAATCATATATGAAGTTTGTAATTTCAACTCTCAAATAAAATAGGAAGGTGGCCGATTAAAATGCGCGTTACATTGAAGTGATTTCACAGTAAAATCCACACATTGTTACGGATCTTTTCTTTGAAGACCTTGTTCAAGTTTAATATAATTTTGCCCCTCATGTATATCATGATGATCATGTCTCATGCAATCGTTGTTCCATATGCACAACTTTAAACCATGTCGTGAGAAGGCCAGGTCTGAATTTGCTTATGTATTTACTTCCATTTCCGCAAATTTTTACACTAAACAATGAAATGACTCATTTTTTAACACAGTCAAGGGTGTAAATACATTTATTCATCATAGGCAGATATTTCGTGGTGGTGTGCAGTACACTCTTAATTCTATACACCTCTAACAAAGTCCATGGGGCATACCTGCAGGCACTCATGCACTAAATTGTAATTTTTGCGTGCCAAATGCCAACACCACCACCAGTGAGAAACGCCACAAACATTTCCCAAATGCGAAAACAATAAAAAATTTACTACTTGCACGATGGAGCACTGGAGCACTACGCCACCATTTTACTAAAGCCATATTACCTATTATATCAATGGCAAAGGATGAACAATAGAGGGAAATTATTTTGGGAAAATGTTTTTTATTCCAGTTTAATAATTCATAATCGGAAAAAATATTAAAAATACAATTGCTTTGTTTTGACCACACGGCAGAGACTCATTTCTTACCACACGCTATTTAGAGGGGATGAGTGTTCATTTAACCAAGTGTCAGATAGCTGTCCGCCCATATCCGCTCCGTTAATCTGGTCGAGTATGGAGGTAATATTTTTGGGGTTGTAGTTCTCCAATGGATGCTTGGGGAAAAGCCCGACAGGAAGAACTTCCTTACAAATTGGAAACCCATTAAGCTTTGTGCAAACCTGAAATGGAGCACAGTCTGCATTTTTAGAACAGACACAGTAGTCCTGTAAGGCACATCGAGTTACTTGAGGGTCAACAGAGAGCTCATCAGACTGGAGTAGAATTCGTCTTCCGAACTTGTTGAGGAATAAGCCATTCGGGTCGAAGTTTCTCATGGCATCTTGGAAACGATACAGATTACTTCCGCGTTTTCTCAAAATGTCCCTTGTAAAGTAGTACTGCCCATTTTTGCCCCAATGAGGTTTCCCCCCGTGATTATGCACCTGAAAGAAGACGCACAATTTAGAGTTATAGAGTTACAATTTGTCCAATATATATTTGCGTCATTATTTAATCAGCTCACCATTCCTTGCACGATTGCTTGATAAGCTCCAACCGCATCTCTTGCCGTCTTATAAGGATCATTTCTCATTGGAGTAGTCCACTCCATGTGAACTGAATTTCTCCCGTTGATTGCCATTAATGCATCAGATGCTTTTGAGAATCGGATAAACACTCCAATCAATACAAAAGCTGCAGGTATTTGTTGGAAAACCCCTCTCATCATTGATGCAACGTTAGGCAATTCATGCATGTCAAACGCCATGGCTGACTCTTCTGGAAAAATTGAGGCTGAGTCGCCATTTTCCCAAGCGCATTTATCCGTGCAACGACTGGTCTGAATACGATGTCCAAAGCCCGTAGCAGGGTTTACAAATTTCATTTGCCCGTCTGGTCCAGTCTCGGAGAAAATTGGAGGCTTGCCTTTAACATCAGTGTACAAGGAATACCTAGTAAAATCCTCGAGAGCGTACAACGCCCTTTTATTTTTCGTACTTTGCGCCCTTTCGTAGCCCTCCCTACCACTGAGTATTTCTGTAGAAGTTACATTTGGAATCATATGAGTTTCTGCATCTCCAGGAGTCTCCAGGTTCCAAGTGTATGTTCCTTTTGATACAACGACAGATTGAGAAGATGGAAACCACCAAAGCTGGTACCAGTCATGTTCCCATGCTTCTTTTAAAGCTGTACCGTCAAAGAGGATATCCTCCGAGTCTTCATAATTATGCACGGTCACTTTGTACGAAGGAACTGTTCTCAAAGTCACATTTACCACTGCACCCAACAGGCCTAGGTGAACTTTCAATGCTCGCATATCGTCGGGATCAGTGTTTTTGTTTATTACCCGATACTCTCCACTTCCGTCAATTATCGTCATTTCCACCACTTGATCTGAAATGGTTGTTGGGTGACGAAGGGAAGAGCCATGAACACCAACAGCGACTGCACCGCCAATTGTAATCCCTCCGTATGCTGGAAGGTGAATGAGTGTCCTTCCAGATTCATGTAGAATATAGAGAAGATCCATTAATTCTAAACCGCTGCCCACCGTGACTAATTCTAGGTCAGGGCTAAACATGGTGTAATTTATGTTCTGAGTGCTGATAGGTATCCCTTCGGTGCAAATCGTGTCCGTCATTGAGTGTCGCTGGCCAAGAACTTTTACAGTGTTTGATGTCGCAATTGCAAGCTGGATAAGAGCATGCAGCTCCTCGGCATCAGCCGGATATTGGATTGGAGTAGAGGCTGAGCAGTACACCGAATTTTGGTAAGACCTGTACTCCGTCGTGTATTCCTCGTTGCCGTTACCATCTCTAACGCCCTCTCCTTTACGACTTTTACAGTGTACATTGCAAAAAACCAGCAACGATAATCCAAAAACTCCGAATTGTGTTCTGAATAACATTTTTATATATCAGAAGTTATCTTTTCACTACATTGTAGTTTATTCTGAGATGCGGATTTTCTCACACATTTATATATATTACTGATATTACACGTAGTTAGGGTTAATCTAACGGATCCTCATTTCTGAGTTCTTTAAAAGACAGGTAAACATTTTTAATTACGGAAGAATAGGAAACAAGCAATAAAACACTGCGCTACCTGCCAAGATAATGGTCTTTTATTCAATGTAAATTATCATGTCAATGGTATAACGCATAGGTATTTTCGCCAGGATTCTCAATTCTCAATACAATATGATTCACCGATGGATGAAGAAAAAGTCACATTTTGTCTTTTCGATGAATTAATACTTTGTTTGATTGGCAGGAAGGTGAATTAATGGATGTTAATTGCGTTCATTTGCCATTGTTATAGAAATGCAGAAATATGACAAATATGATAATTTCCCTGATGATCTGGCTCAAAAAATCTGCAAAAGTATCAAATACAGTGTGTGGAGGTCGAACCAAAAGCGTTTGTCAGACGCGCATCAAAATATTCCTGTAATCCAGCAATAAATAGGGCACGATGAGCATGTGAATTACAAATTACAATTAACTTTATTTAGATGGAAGGTTAAGTCACACATCTACCATCATGCTATATGCTATACATACTACATATACACATTTTGATTAGTTGTTCTTGAACAATACTGTTCACAAGTTGCTTGTTGCAATCCGATATCGTGTCAATTACAAACAGCAATTTTCTGCCAAGATGCTAATTCTAGTGGGATAAGATCAACAGAATTTGGACAATTCATAATTCTACTGTTCAAACTGCAACAAAATAACAAGCAGAGTGAGCACTTGTCCGAAAATCTAAAACCAGAACAATTTGTTACGAATTGATCTAGTAAAAATTGACATAAAATTTGAAAGTCTAATAAAACGCTTACTGCTGGCAAAAGACGCTTTCCAAGGGTGACGTATCCATTTAGCGAAATCTCGGTTGGTTTTAAAATCAAAATGTCTTGCAACCTGCGAAGCTAACAGATTTACAATACATGTACAATACAATTTTACAATTTCCAAAAAATTGTTAAAGGCTAAAAACTACTATTGCATACATTATTTAATTGTTTACACAACGTTCAGAGTTGTATGTACCTCTGTGAGGCGCCCAGCGTCAGTTTCCTCTCGTTCCAAAGAGTATACGGCGCTCGCCAATCGTCTCTCCTTATTAGTTACTTGGGATGCCACAAATACCACAAAGACAAGTTTGGCAATTGACCAAATCGTAAAAGACACCGGGAGACCGGACACTTTCAATGCAGTTTTTGCGTCAAAATGGTACAGACTTTCGGCAATAATAAAAGTTCCCCCAGCACTGACAAAAGCATTGACCATCAAGGAGATAAGTGTATGCATGGCTAAATATTTTCCTGTTTGATCGCATACTTCCCGAACTTGGTAAACAGCATCGGTTAACTTTCGATCTAGGTCTACTTGAGTGGAGCCATTGATAAATCCATTTTCCACGGAATATCTGATCCGGTCAAATGCGATACCACAACTCTTCAAAAGTAATAGCCCTAGCACATTTTGCATTTGAATTGTGAAAGGGAAGAGGAATGAATAGGTTGCTTTAGCAAGCCAAAGGAACAGTGACCTGTTTTCGTTGAAGATATCCGGGGTTCGAAATGCAGCTATGATGTAAGCAAAAGCAAAATGGGAAGCTGTAATTGTCACAAACATTATACTTCGATCACGAAATTTGATTAATTCCCTTTCAGCTGGGTTATCCTTTTGATAAGATATGCATATGGAGTGCAACTTGATCTCGAGCTCATTCCAGTTTTCCATGAGGTGGATAAACTTGCTAAATGACAACCATCCAACCACAGGCTCTGCGATGGTCCACATAACCACTATGAAAATCATACCGTTCATTACCCCATTACAAAAGTTTGACAAGTTGTCGAATCCCACTCGAGATGCAACTGGAAGTTCATCCATTGTTCGGACTACTCTCAGCTCGGAAAATATATGAGAGCTATTCCTCACTTCAGGTGAAACCACTCCGAGTAAGTTAAGCCCTCCCATGAAGAGGAAGTACATCAATGAAGCGAGTGGAAATAAAAGAAATGTGCAGCTTGAACGGGTGTACGTGGTGACACAACTTCCGTGGCATGAAGCACTGGTAAAGCAATTCATAGGAACGTGGCCAATCCAACGAAGAATTTGTACCACGGGAAGAAGTTGACGAGAAATGAAATGGTGGTGATACTTTGAAGGAGGTCGCAACTTTCCTGAATGTTTTATATGAAATGAAATCGGTTTTACTTGAATAGTTTTCATGACTATCCACTCATCGGCTCTTTGAAACTAGTTTTAATTTATTCTCCAAAAATGTTCAATTAAACTTTTATGAAAACATTCAGCTTAAGAATTATACCACTAAGACTAATAATGCAATCTACTGAGTGAGCTCTGAATGTATCCTTGGAATAGTTAAATATTATTGTTTATAGTAGTTTTACTATATATCTGAGTGGCGTTGTGCCCGCTTAAGTTTCTCTGCCTCCTCTGCTTCCTTTCTTCTCTTGGAACCGGGTAGTAAACTTTCTAGCAGCTGCTCCCTCTACTCAAACAAAATATAATTATGTTAATTATCCGAGGTATAGCGACATAATATTTTGCTTGGCTGATAATAATAATTGATTCAACACAATAGTTATCGCTATCATCATCTACATGACAAGAGGACGTGCCCTCTAACCTGTATTGCTTTGCTGGGTGCCGGTTTCGGAAAGTTCCTCAATCCATAAATGGTCAAGCTACCTTCATCATCTCCAATTATCACACTCTGTATATGCAAGAAAGATAGAACAAAATAAGAAATAAAATTGCCTCGGGAGAATTATCAGGGTATAAATAATACATTATAAAGCTTGGATATTATGCAATTGGCATGGATTTACGTTGAGAAGTCCATTAAAAGCTACTTTTCTCAGTCCAACTGCAAACGGAGGTTTGTACTGCACCACAGGCTCGAGAGTGTTTAGCGACAAGTCCCAAACTTCGATGTGGTACTCGGTCGCACAAATGAATACCGTGGACGAGAAAAAACTGCAGGCCACGTCGAATATGGTGCGCTATGGACGGAAAAGCGGTTATCAATGAAAAATCACTCCATACATGTCCTGTCTGAAGTGTTAGAAGGGAGACAGAATGGTCCAATTTCCACATTCTCACAGTCCAGTCCCCTCCACAGCTGAAAAAGATTTGATTATCAAAATTGGAAAAGGCTACTCTATACACTGGGCCAGTATGTCCGACATATGTGTTCATATATGACTCCTTGTAGGCTGACGAGCATTTGTGAATAAAGCCCTCTTCCGTTCCTAGAAGAAATTGATCCGAATTGTTTGGCAAAAAGCAGACAGTGTATGCAATGGATAGAGTAGTGATCAGCGACTCAGATCGCTTCTCCCGTCGACCTGGAACTTGCAACGTGCTTCGTCCTACCTTCATCACAATCGTAGACTCTAGACCTTTCGTGAGGTTCCACCGCTTGAGAAGGCCATCGTCTCCCAAGGTTAACATTGATTCTTCAACAACATCCTCGTTTGAGGTGGTGTCAACTTGGATGAGGAAGTAAATCTGCCAAACGGGTCCTACATGTCCATGGTATACTTTTTGATCTCTGGAAATACCGAAACACACATCCAAGATTACTGTTGCATTTTAATACTGAAGAGTTGCTTACACTCTTACTTACACAGTCTGTCCCAAAATGACGGCGTCATCTTCGCGGACATCAAACAACACCACATTCCCATCAAGCATTCCAACAGCGAGCACGAACGGGGTAATTTCGGAAAACGCAAGACTCGTGCCAGGCGCTCGCAACTTGTAGATTCTTTCCGGGCTCCGGTTATTTTTCGCATTCCAAATACAAACAAGGCCTTCTTTTTCATGATCACCAAACCGGAAGCTACCATAGCTGGCGGCGATAATATTCTCATTAAGTGGATGCGACGTAATGTCGGTTACTTCCATCCCAGAAGTTTCTCTACACTTGAAATTCCAATATTGTCGCAAATTCGGCCCTGGAGTAACATTCCTATCGTCATCCAATGCATCTTTGCCCCACTCTCTATACATCTTGACTCCTGAAGAACGTCTCCGCCCACCATCGGGTATTTTCTCAGAGGCTTCGCTATCTGTGCTCATGTCTTCTGTGAGCTCAACGTGATCTGAAAGCTCAGAATTCTCATGGTGAGTTTCATCGCTGGAAATGTCATCAAACTCGTCTTCTTCTTTCTTCTCCTTCTTTTCTTCTTGGGACTCATCGACATCGACACTTCCACGTTTTGACTCAATTCCTGCACCTGGCTTCTTGGATGTGTCTGGTTTGCCACCTTTTGCCGCAGGTTTCGAAATATTCTTAACAGGAGCTTCTCCTCCAGTCATCTCTGCCATGTCACTGGAAAAGTCTTTCTTCTTTACATTTCCTATCAAGGATTCTTCATCCTCACTTAATCCGTCTTCAGGATTGTATTGTGGAAGGCTTAGAGGAATATCATCAATCACTTCTTTCACGCCACCACTAAGTTCTTCCTCCAGCCGCTTATCCTCATCAATCCTTTCATCATAGTCGCTCCAAGCACATTTCAAGTCTGCAGTTTCTCTCATCCCCCCCGCAGGTACGAACGCTGCAGATGCTGATAACGCAGTAGTTTTAGCGGAGCCAGGTGTAGGAGTTCCAGGTCTGCTTGCTGGAGGGGGTACAATTGTTTTAAGTTCTGGCTTTTCTGTCTGTGCTGCTGGCTTTTCTCCAGAGCCCGACTGTTGTGTTGGATCCTCTACCTTGGAACCAGAATCTTGTTGAGTGTCAGCGATTGAGGAAACGTCCAAAGTTGTTGATATGGGTCCACCTCCTTTAGTTTCACCTGTGTCGCTTTGTTCCGGAACTGCGGTGGACTCGTCTGCCACTGCGTAGTCATCCCGTTGCGCCAACACGTGAAGCTCCTCCACTGCTAGGTCAAATTCATCTTTTTCCTCCGGAACTTTTTCTACTGCTAAAGCTGCTGCCGCCGCAGCAGCCGCAGCTGCAACTACCGCGTCCTGATCTGTTTTGATTTGCTCTTGTCGACGACGCTCCGCTTCTTCCGCGGCGTTGGCTTCTTCGATGAGGTAGTCGTCTTCGTCCTCTTCCTTTTTGGCGTCTCCAGTGCCCTCAGAGTCTGGGAGAATGATCGTTGGAACTCCTTGATCAATTGAGCCTTGTTGCTCCAGCTGCTCTTGGAGACGATGTTGTTGGATGATGAGGCTAACCATTGCATCTTCATCGAGCTCTTCGCCTTTTGTGTCTTCTTCGTCGGATTTCACCACGATTTGAGGTTTTTCTGGTTCCGGCTCAATAAGACCTCGCATGTCTGCTTGGCGCATTTGCTGAGAGTCCATGCATATTATACGCTCCATTGCAATTAAGCTGAAACTAATGTCCGGGTAGTGACGAGGAGGTTTCTTGAACTCGAGCAGTTTCTTGTTAGCGTACAAAACTACATCAGCAACAACAAAACTTCTAAACCCAACCTAAATAGTATAAATTAGCATGCTACGTAATATTTTTTGGTACCATCAAGTGGTTGTCTAATTTCAAATTCATCGTCATCCGAAGTCATTGCGATCTCATCGTCAGAGGCTTCATCCATAATAAGAGCACGATTATCTTCCTCCTCCTCTTTATATTTAGAAATATCCGTTCTAAAGTCTAAAATGTCAGTGTTAACTCCTTGATCATCAGAATCATCCGAATCAGAATCTTTCCATCCTGCCTCAGGTATGTCTAAACGAGCTTTTTCAGCCAACGCTCTAGCTGCAGCTTCGTCCTGCTCAATAATTTTTCTCCTGGCATCTTCCGCAGCAACCTTAATATACTCGTCGACAATAAAGTAAGCATGCACTTCTGTGCCAGCATCTTTACATCCGTTGATTTTATAATCAGTGTGCTTGCTTAGGGTGTAGTCTTCAAAGCATTGGGCGTAATCGTTTGCATATGTGTCAGATACAATGTGATCCTTGACCATTTCCGCGTACCGCTCGTTTTTCACTATCGTCTCGGCAAACTTTGGATCAGTCTCGAGAACCATGACACCTTTGATTTCGAACAGCATCACGGTTGGACATTCTTGCAAGTTTACTGTGAGTCTAGTTTTTACAATGAAGTCACCACTAGGCTTGAACACTTTCACCCGCTTTTTGGACACCGGCTCTTTTTTACTCTCTCTGGGTAAAGAATCTATGTATCAACGAAGCTTTCATGAAAGAATCTGCTAGGCGTAGTTTAGGAATTATAAGAATTATAAATGGAAAACAACAAACGTGTAAACTTTTTAGATGGCATGTGAAGAAGATCCTGATAGAAACAATCTTCTTCTAAGTCAGTTAGATGGGGATCCCAATTTAGGGCTGGACCTCGATCTCGATAAAATGCAAAGAGTGCACTGAACGTTTGGGGTTTGATAGGCGTCTGAAATGTAAATACGCTCAATATAAAGTTCAAACATGAGCATTTCATTTTTCTCTTTCTTACAACAATTAGAACATCGTCATCAGCTCTTTCCAAGAAAGTGTCGTAGTTTAGAGCGGGTTGTCCTCTTTGCCATAACGGGACTGGGGTGCACTCGTAGTAGTCGTCATCAATAAACTATAATTATATTTATTAAAAATGTGATATGTAATTATGTGATAAAACAGTCCTGTGTAAATATCACACTCTTATCTCTTCATTGCATTCATCTTATCTTACATCTGGCCCGAGTCTAATCACATCGAGACCTTGATATCCACTAACTTTCCGAATGACGTGAACACTTTTCACTTCCTGCTTAACCTCTTGAAAGAAAGCGGCAATTGCTTCATCATCTTCAGCAGTAGCGCTAGCATTAACAATGAAAAAATATTATAAAAAGTTAAGTATTGAATAATGACTCGGATTTTTGCACGATAAGCATAATGGACAATCAAGACATTTACGCTACTGCCCCCTCCTCCGCTTCTGGGTCGTTTCCTTCTTTTTCGACCACTTTACTGGGACGACTCTTCTGTCCTCCGCCAGTATTGCGTTCTACAGCGCGTCTCATTTTCTTGTGAGCGAATGTTGATATCTTTTATCTTTTCTTAATTTTTCAATGAATTCTAGATTTTATGTAAGAAATTTAAGTGCTCTGCTTCTGCTTCTTATTTGCGCATAAGAGGTAGGAACATTTTGTCAGCAAAAATGAATTTCTAAACGTGCAGAGATTTTTCTCTGGCTTCACATTCATTATTTAATCGATGGAGCTTTTCGGATTCCGACTGTTTTTCTGTTCTCCTGGAGAAAATCCCAGGAAACGTGGAACCACGCACATGCAGCTCCTCCATGGGATAATGTTCGGTATAAATATTGTAAGTATTATTCTATGGTTCGATACAAGTTCTCATTAGTATTAGCTTATGAGCTAAATTGAGATAAAAGCAGTTAGAGTTTTTGCTAAAGTGATGCTCACATATTGTACTGCAATTCTTATGTTATACACATCATTTTCCCTTAACATTGTCAAAACATTTACTATACATCTGGAACTGAGGAATAATACTCATGCATATCAATTTTAGCATATTGCACAATGCACATTAATGGTGTGTCTATGTCTGATAATCTCTTTCAGATTTATTCTTATATGTATGTTTGAAAACAACGTGTACCCATGTTATGTTCTTTGTCACGTAAATAAACTCGGCAATAATATAACTTTATTAGTGTCTTTCCCATATTCAATACACAATAGTGATTGTTCTTCCTACGGTGACACGGTTTGATATAACGGTTTGATATATCATCTTCTGAATCTAAGTAATATAATAAGTGCTAAATAATTATCAGTAACATTACTATTTCTTCCTAGTTATCAATAA
>JAHZNA010004667.1:0-13699 GCA_027743935.1 Sinodicranocentrus sp. ZH6 | reverse complement strand
CGAACAAAAACAGTATTTGAGGTTTATTTGGATTGTTGTTAAATTTTCTCATAGCTTCCATCCTCTCCTCCATTTTATCTTTTCCAGTAATGAAAACAGCAGAATATCCTCGAGTTCTAATGTGCTCGTATAGAATGTGAAGGATAGACGTCCACGAAGAAACTATTACAACTTTATCCATATTCCGGCTTTCTCGAATCGCTTGTTGGTTTATTTCATCAAGATCTTCAAGGATCTTTACAAATGCCATAAAATCGTTTTAACACATTCCTTTTACTTGCAAATTGCAGGCATAAAAAATTTAGATTAAAAATTCAATTTACTTTTTGTATTTTTGACGATATATATAATCGATCAAAAATAGGATTCCGCTTGCTCACAATGTGCTCATCTTTAAATTCATTGAAAGAAACATCTTCATCAATGTCTTCGTCCTCTAACATGGTTTCGATCAAATGTGGCAGAACAACACATTGTCGGAGTCTTAAAAGGACGGCAAATAAATGTGTGAATTTGATATCATCAGGTTTCCCTACTTTCTCCTGCTGCTTCTTACGGCCGTCATAAAAATATGATTCAGCTGCAAGCTGCATCTCTCGCTCTCTTTGCTCTTTATTGACTAAAAAGTTTTTGAACATGGTCTTTCCAAACAGCATTAAATGATCATAGACTCGCTGTTCCTGTTCAGTAAGCTCCACAATGACTTGCTCTACGTACTTTGGAGGGATAGCCTGGATATTTCCACCTACTGCTTCTACCTCTGCTTTCGTCCTTCGCAAAATCAATGCTTTTCCTATGGTGAATAGGCGGTCACGAGCTTCTTGGTTTTTTCTCACGGTATTTAATCCAATCCAGAAATCCCACACTTTAGGATCATCAAAAGGAGTTAGTTTAAGGAATTTTCCGATCGAAAACAAGTCAGCGGGTTTGTTATGAATTGGAGTTCCAGTAACAGCCCAGCGGTGACGGGAATGAAGCTGACAGATTGATTGTGCACAGTGAGTTTTGGGGTTTCGGATTGTGTGAGCTTCGTCTAATATGATGCGGTGCCAGAGGAGATTGAGTAAAGGGCTTTTTGTTGGAAGTTGAAGTTGAGAGTTGTCCGGTTTGGGAATCTCAGATGCTATAGTTTGATAAGTTGTAAGAACCACATCACTCTGTGCCAGCATTGCTGCAGATGTTGAACGACGAACTCCATGGTACAGGTGGACCCGAAGTCCCTTTCCTTTAGTAGATATTTCTTCCGACCATTGAAGTAAACATCCTAACGGGCAGATAACCAGAGTTGTATGGGATGGCATGAGATTTTTCTCTGCAAATGTATTCGTCCAGCTTTCCCCTATTGTTTGTTGATATCCGTCTGCTTTGGACTTCATTATAAGGGCAATCATGATGATGGTCTTTCCTAAACCTATGCAAATTAGAAGCAGAAATTTTGGTTATGTAAAGCATAAAAGTTATTGTAAAATATATTTAACTACAAACAAATAGAGATGTGTTTAGTTACCCATTTCATCACCCAGTATACCACCACCAGGAAACTCTTTCTCTCTCCAGCTAAGCCATTTAAGACCATAGGTTTGATGGTCGTAGAGTGTCACAAGACCTTCTGGCAATTTTTCATCAACGAAGCTATCCGATGGCATTGGCATTGCATCAATGATCTCGGCAAACTTGGATACTGTCTTTTGTACATCTCCATAAAATTCTTTATGCTTAGGATTTGGGGGATTGGGTGCAAATTCTTTTCCTTGACTTAAGTCGTTTTCCTCTTTGAAAAGTTTCATAGGAGAGGGGATAAATAGTTCGTTTTCTAAATCATCATCTATAGCTTCTCCAATGTATGTCAAATTCGTATCCTCAAACCTGTAACTCTGTAAGTTGACATTTGACATGACCGAAAGTTTACTGACGATGAATGCTCGAGGTTAAGTAAAACCACTCAAAAGTCAGATATTAATCTGTACTCACAATTTTTCTACCACCCGTAGTTATTGGTGTGGAAGTTCTGAAACTGGCTTCAATATTGGCTGGAAGGGACCACGTAGTGTCAGGGTCATTAAGGGAACTATTACATTTTCGTATAGATAAAGAAAATAGTTTTCCTCTTCCATTTCCATTTACTTCAGTCTCCTCCTTTATCTTTATTTTATTTGGAGTAGCAGTGAATATATCAGAGTACGTCTGAGTTTGGGGTGAGGACGAGGAGGGTGACTCCTCGATAGTGGTCATGCAGCGGTGCATTTCAACTGATTTATTAAAGGGATCATTGACTAAGCTAGAATTATCACAGTTTATTAAAGCCGCCATCGTACTAGTAGTGAAACTGTCATTGACTGTTGAGGACTCAATTGCGTTAATTACACTTGCAAAAGAATTAGTAGTGCTGTCTTCATCAGAGGTAGCTCCTACTAGTTCCATAGAATCGTCAAATTTGGGGGAATTGAGTATTCCATTTTCATTTTTTCTAAGGCTCGCCATCATAATCAATACTCCAGATTTGTAGCAACCACACTCAATGCTGAAGTATATTAGTTTAAAATGGTTTTGCTATTTTCGGCGAACAAGTTTTAAGCATAGCAAGCGACTAGTTTCCTTTTTCTCATCAATGAGCTACCGCTACCGTTAACCTAGGTTACCTTAAACCTTATCTTACCTTATCAGTGAGTATGTGATGGGTGGAGAGTGAAAAACACAAAAGCGAAATACAGAAAATCATGTTTCAAGATCTGTCTTTCAACTTTATATGCAAAGAGTGACTGACTGATTTGTAAAAGATCCTTTTTGATCCTAATTGACTTTCTTATATTGTGAGCGAAAACTGAGAATACGTCTAAAGTAAAATGATTACAAACGCTGCTAAACATCGTGGGTCTGACTCAACGCACCACCTCCAGCTCCATGAACATAGATTTTCGTTATTTCAAAAAAATTCCGTTGCCTTTGCACCAAATCATCAACTCCCTTCCGACATTGATGCCATTGCGCACTTGCCACCTCCTCACGTCTTTTATAAGACGCATGATACTTTAGATATCAAAAGACGATCTTTTTCGTCCAAAGTAAATGAAAGCCTAAAGTTGAAGGGACTTCATGTGAAGACAGGAAAAATCCCCATTCCTCGACCTTACAAGAACCACTGGGCAGAATTGATAAATCGTCGTGCCAAGAGGGATTTCATTTACGGAAGAGATGAGGAATACGAATTTTCAGAGAGAGATAGTCGAGTAAAGACGCCTTGTTGTGGATTGCTTGCCTTCCACACGATTGAGCTACTGGATTTGACCGTGAACCGACAATGTAAGAGCACATATCTCTATAAAATTACGATTAATCATTTGATGTTATTTTATTGACGTTAACATTTTTCTCCTTTGATTTTAGCTTTCTTAGATAACATTCCCGTTTCATTCTATTGCCTTATAAGCATTGGAGCGATAAAACGATGCACAAAAATTGTGCACGCTCGTGATTGCCATCAGATAAGAATGGATTCTAACGTTCATTTGTCAATCGAAGTATGAATATTCGGAACGTTTTTTATTAATGATGGACAATACAATATATTGAGTATTATCTGAGGATTGTTTTGGACTCAGGTTTCAGAATGGAGAGAAGCACCAAACAATCGACTCAGATTGGAACTCTGGTCATTTCAAGATCCAGAAGCACACTTCATAGTTGGAACAGTGGAAATACATATCTACAATTTTATTCGTATTCAGCATAAAATAGAAACAGTTTACTTGTGGTCGGATGGAATCAAAGTTGGAAGGCTTGCATATGAGGTTGCATTTTCGTACGGAAGTTTTGGCTATGGTCATTCAAATCAGCTAAAGAATTTTTCCCAGCCTATCATGGAGACTATTTCCCACTCCATGTTTCCAAGAATTAAACTTGACGATGAAAACGACATTGCTGATAAAGCTTTCCAAGCCAGAAAACCTGAAAAATTGAAATTGTTTACGTATCATTCATTAATTTTGGAAGTGGATGAGAAAAACCCAAATATTTCTGCATTTTTTGGTCGAATGAAAGAGCGTGCTCACGTTGATCTTGAACCCAAACCCATGGTCGTTCAGCAAGTTGAGTTTGAGCAAGGATTTCCAGTTCACTGCAAGCTTCATATGAACATTTGGCAGAAAATCATGCAGGTGCGCATGTTTAGTAAACCTTATTAAATTAAATAGAAATGCCATGATTATAATTTTCCTTTACGCTTGTTTGGCAGCCCGATTTTAATGATCTTTATGGAGAATTTATTTGCCTGGGTCACAAACGGGAACGTTTAGAGTATCTTACGAATTTAGTCCAAGGTCGAATGCGTGACATGTTTGAGAAAGAGCCTGGACCAATATTTGATCAACTGAAACCTAAAGAACTAGAAGAAATTCATAAAACGGACACTCACCCCGGAACCATTTTATATCCACCTAAAATACCATGTCCATATTCTCAACCATTTAAATTACAACCTGACGATCAAGTATTCCAGGACAAGTTTCCTACCGTAAGACGAGAGTCAGGCTATCTCGCTACTATGTTTGGCTTTGAAAAGAAGCCGCCAGCTGAGGAGTTTCTTAATAACATGGATTATCAAGCTTTTAAACACATTAGATTCTCAGAGTCCAAACTCGTTTCGGTGAAACAGTTCAAAAATTTGGTTTTAGCCTGGCTGGAAACAGCTAAGGCTGTGACTGCAAAGGCTTTCTACTACGTCTTTCCAGAAGTAAAAGAAGAACTTCAGGTATTGTGTCTTTATCTTACCGTATTAGTAACTGTGAATTTGGAAATGGAAGTTAAAAGATATTATGGAGATTCAAGTTCATGACGTAAAGTTGTATTAATTCTTAAAATAATCACAGATTCCTGAAATCTCTGTTTCGATTGCTAGTCCAGAGGGCTCAACTACAGACATTTATTCTTATTTCACTCGAGAAGTAAAAGATCCAGGTTCTCAGGGAAAAGTTGATCGATTGGTTCGCCAAACAACTGCACTCCTTGAGATATCCAAGAAAACTCAAACGCTCAAACAGAAAAATGCCCAATCGGAGTCCTCCTCCTCAGACGCTGAAGAGGAAGCAGAATTATAACATGTTGTTCATATGTGTATGTTGCCACATGAAAATGTTGTTTGTTTTAGAAAGATTTAAACTAAAAAAAACGAAAATCATAATTTAACCGGGGTTGTTTAAAGTTTCCTTAATTTTACATCCACAGGAAAATATTGTCTAAATTGCATCAGCCTCAAAAAATATATATTTAGATGCAGACAGACAATTGTATTATATTGTAAAACACATTGGTTTCACACTTATATTTTCATTCAAATATAGTCAAACATGCTGATTTACTTTACATAAATTAGTACGTACAAGTTTTGTCGTAAAGTCATTCGATAACCAAAGTCAAAAACCTACATCATGTGCAACATAATGTGATCAAAATCAATCAATATTGGCTCTCTGCCGGAGAGTATTATGTTATGTACCACATTACCTACTTGAACCCCACTTGAAAATTGAATATCAATTATAAAAATTTGTATTAACCTCCAGTCTCCAGTAGGCTGATGAAATTCCTGGACATCTTTACATTTAATATGAGATACACGTAGCATATAAAAATGGCAGGTTTTCAGATGTCTGTTACCAGTTTTCTGTACGAATTCGAGCAATTATTCAAGGTATCTTAACTTTCACACAGAAAGACAAAAATCACGAAAAATATGATTTCCCACAAGATTTCAGTCTTTCTTGCCATCTTAATGGCTAGTATAGCTACTTGTGCTTTTATTAAAGCAGAATCTCAAATTCCTGACGTAGACAGCCGCAGGCCGGAAACGAGTGACCATGAAGTTAACAACACCCGCCCTTTGCTTCGCTTGTATAACGACATGGATAAGCCCACCTTTGTCTTGGAAGTTTCTGAGAATAGACCTTCAGTTATAAAATATTGGGAAGATTTGAACAATATTGCCGGATTTTGTGCTACTGGAACGTAAGTCCATTTTGTATATTGTTAAAAAAGTATTGTAGGTAGCCTTAACACAATTTTTATTGTTGATAATAATGGAATTAAATTGTTATTCTCAGGTGGATATTGTATTCAGGGTCCGGGTATGACAATGGTGGCGTTGGTGGATTAGTTTACTCCAATGAAAATGTTACTTGTGCAGGGAGATCATGGCCAACGAAGGCATCCTATCTTTTCGCAGGCTCTGCGACAAACATACATGCTTTAGCACTGACCACCTACGAAGGTGAAGGTTATCGAGGAAATAGCTTTGTGTATGAAAACGAAGGGGCAGTTATTCTAGATCCGTTCAGTTCTTTCATTATCACTGGAAACAATCCAATTACATTTTATTCAAGAGAAAATTTTGGCGGATTTAGTATGTGCATCGACGCACCACAAAATGGACTTGGTGGAGGGTTAAGAAATGTAACTATAAATTTAGGATTGCTTCCGGAAGATATCAGGTCTTTCAAATTTGGATGCTCTCCAGACATGTCTAGAATTCCTCTTGAGAAGAATTTCGACAATAAATTTGTAAATTTGGACATTTAGCAAATATATATGCACCCTTTGTTTTCAAATGTTTGCAGAAAGGCAAATATGTTATATATACTTTTATATGGGTGGTTTTGGTTTTGTAATATTTTTAGCCCTAGAATCTAACACGAAATTCTCAATAGAAATAAAAACACCACAATAAAAAAAAACTGCAAAAATATCACCGAGATTATTTGCCATTACGAAATATCAATAATTTATCACATTACTTATATTCTTGTTTTGTTTATCTACCTTTGCATTGCGATTCCGTTCATGATCATGATCACTTCTTCAAGCATTTAGCAGCTCAATAACACATAGTTGCTTGTCATCTCTGCGTAACTTTTTAACATGATTCTTATAATATGTCACAGTACTTATATAAATGACAACTTTGTAAAGGATGTTCATTTCATTACATGCACTTGTGTATAATATGCCTTAGCATAGCAGGAGGCGTAGTACCACATTCATCGTTTGATTTGGCACATCCTATGGTGGAAAGAAAATGATAAAAACCGAATATCAGTTTATGATAACGCATCGTGTAGTGGAAAATTGGATAAGGGATTATGCAACTTGCAAGTGCAACGCTTGAAACCAAATAAGGTATCAGGCTTCCACTCAGCAATGTCCATGATATGCCCGGATATGAATAGTGGTTTGGTGATAGTGGGGTATGGCATATGGCAGTAAAAAATACTCTTGTGGTAAATGTGATATGGTGGTCCACATAATATGCGATTTATCAAATTGTTAGTATAATAGTGTCAACGTCAATAGTTTTACATTACGTACATGCATTTAAAAGTATAGATCGTCATCATTAAATGTACAAAAGTATTCAAAAGTCATGTACCAAGAACCAAGAATACTCGGAAATGCACACAAATTAAATGAATGTCGGATAGGCTGAGAAGGCACATATTATGCAATATATGGGGCATGTAACGTAATGTTTAACGCTGAGATGAGATTTAAACAAACTAGATGTGTTTATGGAGCCTGCATCTGCAACGGCTCCAACTCCAACAACCTCCAACCAAGTTGAGACAAGGTTCTTTAGTGCCATTATTGTTCCACTATATATTTTTCATGTGGATCCGTTCATTTTGACGTGAATTGGCGATATCAGCTGGAAGTGTGGCTTTAAAACCAGTTAGAATGTTCTAAACATTTGTTATTAATTGAAAAGTTAATTAAGTTAGCCCCAAAAAGTTGAAAGTGATATTGGTGGCTCATGTTGAAAACTAAATTATGTATTAACGCAAGTGTTGAACTTACAGATATACAAGAGGTGAGATAACTTTAAAACGTCGTTCATGTGTCACGTGTTATTTGCGATAACTTAGAATTGTGAGTGGGTGATAAAGTGCTTGTAAGTGTGTAAAAGTTGGAAAGAAGTAATTATTAATTTTGTCTTTTGGAAAGTGTAGGCTTTGTAGGTAATGCTGTAATTTATAATTTTTATTATTGAATAAAAGTTTATAATGACATAAAAAAATTATTTATTGGTTTTGTTTATCTTTTGTCTGTAGTCGTTTGAAATGGGGTGCAATATTTCGATATTTAAGAAGACTGCAAAACGGCAGTCGAGTATACGTTCTGCTCGGAGCTCAACTAAAGGGACTGAAAAGGAAGAGGAGAAGAGGGGTTCGAAACGACAGTCGGGAAGCGTGTCGTCAAATAAGCGTCTCTCAAGAAGTTCTGTGGGACGGCGAACATCTAGTATAACTCCACAGCAGCCATTGTCACCTAGTTCACCTGCAGGAAGGAATTCCCTGGCAAATCCAGTAGCTAGTCCGGATGTGGAACCACAACCTAGTTCTCAAAGGATAACAGCAGATTTAAAAAGTAATAAGAGAGTTTCAGTTGATAATGGATCTACTGCTGGATATGACACTATAATTCGAGATGGAGGCAAAGTCATTGCTCGATTGAGACTGGCTAAACTGAAAATTTTACCATCCCAGTGGAATACTCGCTATGAAGCTAATGGAGTTAAAGTTTACGACAAAAACATTCTACATAATTCATGTCATCCTTTGCAGATTTATGTGAATGAATATACACTCATAAACGTTCACTGTGAATTTCCAGATGCGTCTAGACATTCATTTATGGTCAGACCAACAGATTTAATTGAGAGTTTGAAACATCAAGTTGCTGAAGCCTTTGGGTTCCAACAAGATGAACAGATTTTTATGTTCGGTAAACAAATTCTTCAGTCAGGAGTAAGGTTTGCGGAAAAAGGAATCAAGGATAGCTCTGTGCTGAAAATCTTTGTGGAAAAGCCAGGATCCAGAAATATCTCTGTGAAAACAGGGTCCGGATTAGTTGTAAAATTTAAAGTTAAACCCACTGATTTTATTTATGACCTTAAGCTGCGCTTTTCGGATGAACAAGGGACACCCCCTGAAGCTCAAAAGATTTTGCTTGGAGGACAAGAGTTGAAAGATTTGTGGACGTTTTCAGACTATCAACTTGGTAATAACTCAATGTTGTATATGATCGTTCGACCTGGTCGTCTTAATTCATTAGGGTTTTCGCGTACTAGTCGCCCTGGACTCAACATTTATGGGATTTGTCCCAATTCTCTGTGCAAATCCAACGAGGAGTTTGGAGAAGTTGTGCAAAGTTTGGGTTACGTGTTTGTCAAAATTACCCAAAATAAAATAAAATTCCCTTGTCCCCTTTGTCATCCTTTTAGCTGTTATTATGAAGATACTAAGTACATGTTTACTCCAACAAGATTCATGGTATCAGTTGGTCGCGCTTACTTCAGATACAGGCGGATGGGGAGTAATAAAACTAACTCACGAACCCTAGAGTCTAAGGATCCTGGTGGAATATCTACAACATTCAATAGCCAGGCTTTAAATTTAGGACAAGATTTAATGGAAATTCGATGTGTAAAGCCAGAAGAGTCATTTCACTCGTGTGTTAAATGTGACCAAAAAATTGACAAGAAGGAACATGAAAGTTTAATGACATGTGGGCATGTTTTTCACAAATCTTGTTTGGAATCAAGCTGCACTGTGTGTCGTGCACCGGATTTTTCAAAGGACGACCTGGTTTCGTGGTGTGACAATAATAGCTGCCTTCCTATGTCACTACTGCTTAGTAGCTATATATCAGTATCCTCGTCAACCCAATCTTTAGGTTGGTCGCATGATTATATTATTTTGGTAAATACATTGTTTTCAATAAACTGTTTCTTTGTCTTTAGAAGGATCTAGATTAGTGAATCCTGCAACGTTTGACCTACAGAAAACAACACAGTTAGAACCTGGCAATCTATTTAGTGTTGAGTGGCTGGATAAAAAGAATCGTCATGTTAGTAATAAGTTAGCAAGCTTGTTAATTACAACAAACGTTAATTCCTTTTTACTATCAAGTTTACACGCTTCAGGGACTTTGGAGCAGGGCGATCTAGATGAACTGGTATGTTTCCAATATTTTCATGTAGGGTTATGGTTATTGGTTCGCGAGTATAAGAAATCTGGCTGTATTTTGGACTGACATTTGGACATTTTTCTATTATTTCAGAATTCTGTAAAAAATCAAGAGGAAAAATGCTTAAAGTTTTATGAGATGATACTTATGCGGGCTGGAGCGTTTGACTCTCTTATTTGTGCTCTTCAGGAAACAAAACAGATGGAAGCTCTTCATCTTCTTATGCAGGTTTATGAGTCAGAAAGTAACCCAAAATCATCATCATAGAGGATGGATTGAAATGTCATAAAAAGATAGATGTGAAAGTGTTTTGTCGTAGCCGACATCGTATCGTATATATATATAGAGAGAGAGAGTAGGGATAGTTGGCAATTGTTTTTGACCAAAATGGGTCTTAGCCTTAACTGGTTTTGGCCAAATTGCAGAAAAATGTTAAATTTGAGCACTTTATTACATAGAGACTGAACCACTTTTTCTGTTTTATTTATACATAAATAGATCTTTAGGTAAAATAAAGCATGCTTCTTACCATCTCAACTTCATAACTGTTAATTAATTTACAAACGATTTTTAAATAGATCGTATGTATTATTTTTGTCACAAAATCGACCAACCACGTGTACAAAACTCAAAAGTAACAATCACAAACGGACAATCTTAAATTATAACATTAACTATAAGACGGACATTATAAGAATTTAAACTTTGCCCCGACGGAAAATTATTTCCACGATAAACACTAATGCTGACAAAATTATTCCAGCTATAAGTATATAAAATACTGTAACCAAATTGGAAGACAGGGAAAGAGAAATTGCTTGGCTCTTGGAATCATTTTCTTTCCCATGTCCAAGTCCATGATACCATTGCTTCCAAAAATTGTATATTCCCGAACTAACCAACCACTGCATTCTCCTGTATAGGAATGATCCACTGGATTTAGTAAAAAACCAAAATCGAAAGTTTTTGAAGAGAGCATCCTCTCCACTGTAAATTGGAAAGGCATTGACCTTCCTACTAAGATCTGTAGTGAACTTGGTAATAGTCGATGAATGAGCAACGAAAGCTGTTTCCTTGCAATTATTTATTGAGCTGGCAACACCTTTGCTCACATTAGTTATTGAAACAGGTATAATGTTTCTAAATAGAGCTGCCACTTTAGTGTCCTCTTCTTTCCTAAAGGAGAAGGCCCCCAAATAGCTGAAATTGTATGTGCCATGCACCCTGTAAAACATTTTAAAATTTTGATCCCCCATATGTAACTTTAGCCATTTCAATAGGGCATAACCGAAATTCGTATAATAAGGATCAATATTTCCTATTCTTGTTGTTGGAGAGAAAAGTCTAAAATTCCCAATTTCCTCGAATTTAGTCCATGATTTATGAAATTTGGCTGGAGATACAAATTTTGAAAAATTGTCTCCTCTATATGCAGCACTCAAAATGAGTGATCCTAGTAGCCAGCACATTGTAAACTTTCTAAATACCGTTCGACACAAAATTTGCCCGCTTTCAACAACTGTATAAAGTAACAAGGCGAAAATACTCAAAGAAACAGAAACTATGCTGATTCTTTGAGACATGAAAACTGAAAACAATATTTTCATCGAACATGCCGTGCTCACCATTAACAAAAGCAATGTAAACCACACTGCTCCCTGGAAAGGTCGTAAGTATACATAAAAATTTATTGGGAACGGGGTTCCATCGCAAGTGAGAAAATTATAAGAAACCATATCTAGTAAAACCATAGACGATCCAATAGGCATCCCTTCAATAACACTGATCCAAGGAAAAGTAAACCTTTTTAGGTCGGTTTGCACCCCATTTGTTTTTGGCATCGCTTCCAGAAGTATTGATAAGATTATTTCTTCCAGATGAGGATAAAGCTGCAGAATTTCCGCAGTAGACTGAGAATTTCTTATTAACTCAAGTCTAGTTAGATTTTCGTCAACTGAGAATGGGAAGAAATAAGATATATAGTGAATTAAATGTTGTCCATCGCCAGTAGCTTGTAAGTAAGTGTTGTACATGAGATCACGGCAGCTAAACGTATTCACTGGGCATAAAACTGGAAAGTCTGTGAACGGGTAATTTGTCATGAAAGTATCATCGTCTTGACGTATGTGGTAACAATACTTACAAATATACACTATTTCCCTAATTTTGTTTCCAAATTGACTTTCTTTCGTCAACTCATTCGTAACGGGGGGGTATGAAATTTTAAACGGGAATTGCAGGTGTTGATGTTTATACAATGTGGAAAATGTGTATGGATCAATGTCCTTCTGCAAGTTGGTAGCACTAGTTGTAACAAAGAAAAGAAATTGTGGGACTTTGTTTATAGGAAGATTTTTCAACGAAACCGTGTCCTGGCTTCCAAGCAGAGGATTTAATCTTCGAAACAAAAGCGTGATTTCAGAGAAGTTTTGCTCAAAATCCGATTCAAGAGTTTCATTATTGCCATGCTTCAAATCAAAGACGAAAGACACTGTTTGACAAAATGTCCATCGGTGAAATTTCACATTAAATGAGTTTCTCGTTTCGCCGCTGTATAAAGCTAGAGGGACGTTGACAGCTTGATCTATTTGTTCTATTGAGCTCGGAAAGAGTTCAATGTTTTGGAATATAATCAGAATGTTAAAACAATCTCTGAATCCAGTCAGCCAGTTAGTATGTGGCAAAATGAGGGTGCCATTTTGGGAGGATATGTAGCTCTCCATAACTGTAGATTAGTGCTTGTTTTGGGGTTTTTGGCATCAACGGCGTAATTTTGTATTCATACGGAGAAGAAATCAATTCCAAAACGAGAGTGTTGTGTATGACTTATAAAAAAGGAAAGATACTCACAAGTAAAGAACCAATAATGTCACGAAATCCAAGGGCACTTGAAGGATAACGGATCAAATGTTTAGGGTACGAAAGATAAACCATTGTGCATTTATTTAAAGCAAGTTGACCATATATATATTTTCAAGCTAGTGTTTCAAGTGTTTGTCTGTAAAAGAACTAAATAAGTATAATTTGTTCAAAAGTTCTATTAAAAAGTAAAATTACCATATTCTACGTGCATTCTTTATCCGAAATGTTTTCAAAGCTCATATTCATTCTGAACCAAACAATATTGCAATATCTAACAATTATTGTATCACACAAAAAATCTAGGATTGATTGTAAATTACAATAGCCATTACACGCAAATTGATAGACGATTTAAATAATCCATAAAAACCAGTGTAATAATATAATGATATAAGTGTCAAGGAATTTAGGAATTTAGATAAAATTACTTTCTTTCAAGACATGAAACTGCGGGGGAGCCTATTCAGGCTATTGTATGGATAATAGGGGTCAAGAATGCGAGTATATCAATTAAAGAAAACATGAAATATCTTGAGGAGTTATTTATATGGAAAAATTGAGCTATTCTTTAGTAAACCTTTGAATAATACACACATTGCTTGAAAAGTTTTCGGTAATTTCAACAACTTTAGTAATTATATACTTGTACTTGGATAAATATTCGTAATATTGTCGTTTATGGTTTATAAAAAGAACATTGTTAATCAATACATAAACCGAGCCTGTACGTGAATATGTGAATGTGCTCGGTTGGATCTAATACATAAGCCGAGATTGTACACCTGTATGTATTTACGTATGTACGTATGTGAATTTGCTCGGT
>JAHZNA010004666.1:0-16656 GCA_027743935.1 Sinodicranocentrus sp. ZH6 | reverse complement strand
GGGCTTCGCCCCCGCACCCCCTTTGTGTTCAAAATTGGTTTATTTTACAAGTCAAAAATAGTGTAATAAAAACTGGAGGAAACGTGTAAGTTTTTCAAGAAGAATCCATGTTTTGTTGAATATCCTGTTTAGTTGGTTCGTCTTCACCATGATTCCCCTGCGTGGACCCTTTGCAGCTACATTAGCAAATAAATTTAATAAGAGTAAATCAACCACACAATAATGGTAATAATGACAGTGATAATAGGGCTCACCGATTTTTGATGTGTTTGGCGAGGTAAGCTGAACTCCCCATCTTTTTTCCACAATGGTCACACAGCCATTGATGATTTTTATGCTGTCGTATTACGTGATTCCTAGCGGATTCTGTAGGAAGAAAACCACCGTTATACCATACAAATAATTAAACTCTGGTTATTATTATTATTATTATTAAATGCTCATGTCACGCTTACGCCGAGTCCCAAAGCAGGCGCCACATAATTTGCAGTTTTCCATCCTCCCTTTCGCTTCAGCTATGAGGCAGTGGCGCTTGTGATGATCTCTGTTAGTAAATAGCTGTTGACACTTTTTATTGTCCTCGTGTCTTTCCTTGCATGCAAGTCGGCCATCCTCTGTTGCTTCTGCCTTGAACTTTTTATTAGAGTCAGGCCCGATATATTTTATGTGCTCATCAATTTCCTTCCAGGATGATTCGCGACTGGACTTGTTGCTGGTGGAACTCGGTTTCGAGCAAGTTGACAAGCGGTCATCAAAAAAATTGTCTTTGACTAAATAAATAACTGGTTTTAAATAAAATGATGACGTAAACGAATAAAACTGCTCGTAAAAAAAGTCCCGTACCTGGCTCTTTTTCAGTAGATTTCCTCTTTTTCCAAAGTCGCTGGAGAGCAGAAGCAATTTCCGAGAACTTTCCGAGTTTTGCTACTACTACTACTGCTGACGGCTTTTGCTGTGGCCTACTAAATGTGTTTTGAAACTGATCTTCTAGACTGAGGTCACAGTACTTTGGCAGCTTTGGGCAGTATTTTCCTTTTCTTTCATCGTATAGCAAGCAGATTGGTTTATTAGCAGTCTTAAAAAAGCGATCCCTTCTTGATGGTTCTTCACAGTGCATTTCCACACGGGTGGCTCGTGTATTGGTGTTTCCATCAACTCCTATTACAACAATGAAAATGCTTCTCTCTAATAGATCGGTGAGGATCTTTAGTGCCAATCTATCCAGGATTAAATGTCGCTTAGTTTGCTCTGATGATGTTTCATTTTTTTTAACCACCGATAAAAACCTGCTACAAGCAGACTCACTAGTTTCGTTCTCGTCGTCGTCGTCGTAGAGGTACTTGTGCATATCTCTGATCATGAGGTAAACAACCAGTGAATGCAAGAGCTCAAAGTTACTCTCTGATTGAAACAGCAGGCTACTTATTGACCTGTAGAGAGTATTGGTATCACTTTCAACCTTCACTCCATAGTAAATGTCATTTAGTTGTAGTAATAGTGGTGGCCCTGTCTCCAATCCAGCCCCAATTTCCATACACTCACACTCGGTTGTTTCCTTTGTGCGAATGTTTTTCAGATATCCTATTACTCCTTCGTATTCGTGCTCAGGAAAAGCGTTTCGAAGAGCTTCGTAGTCCTGAATGTCCCAAATGTCGGATGATGATAACCGGAAAAAGATTTCCGCAATCCTTGCTATAATTTCGCCGAAAGAGTGGAGCTCCATAAAAAAGAGTTTTCCCTTGTTCCAACCTATGATGATGACATTTTATTTCAATTTCAAGGTGCTTACTCTTAAAATACCCAACATCCACAGAATATACTTTTTCCTAATCCCTAATATTACTTATTAGTACACAATTCATGAGAATAAAAATACAATAACGTGTTTTAAGTACCTCTATTCGCCATATTCCGATAATTTATTAATAAACTATCAGTTTCAAGTACTACTTCTATACACTATATTATATTGCATATATTTTCCGTCTATGCCTTTTCTTGTCGTGGTGGTTGTTTCCTCTGATATTATTATTAACAAGTTTTATTTGGTTTGTGCCGCCTTTCATTTCCATATCATTTTGCATATAACGTAGTATTTAGCATAACAACCGAGTGAGAGAATGACAAAACAGAATGTGCACAGAAATCACAGAAATGATTAAATTGAACCAGTATCGCATCACAGAAATGTGGATTACATTCAAAAATTGATATTTTTATCACGCTTTTATTTGTATTATTATTACTACAACTACTACAAGTGCAATGATTAATAATTATAACCTTTAAAACAAGTTTTTTTTTACAGAAAAAAGAGTTTTATATTGAGAAGAAGGTTGTCCTTTGAAAGCTTGGCTTATTGCCACTTGAATCCTGTTTAAATTCATTTTTTAAAAATGTCTAGTGGTTGGAAAAAAATAAAAGCATCAAAATAAAAATGAGCATGAATGAATAATGAACACCTCTACTAGTCCTCCTCCTCCTTGTCTGTCTGGGTAGAAGACAGAATGACTTGGTCATTGTCAGTATTTTTCGGTACTTGTAGAAAAATTGGGACCCAGTTGCTTGTATCAAAAATCTCTCCGTCTTGGTCAACAATGTGAGCGGTATACTGGTGTCTGTTCCACAGGATCCGATTTACTTCCTCCAGCCAGTAATCAGTGAGAAACTTGATGGAGGCAAGCTTCTCATTTACAATTTGCTCGCGTCCTAGTTCGTAGCCAAGCGTCATGTACATGAAACACGCGAGCTGACAGAAAGCTTCGGCGTCAAAGGCATCGTATTTATCATAGCTGTCCAGTACAGCAAACACAGAAGAAAAACTGTTGAGTAGTTTAACTCTTTTTTTCAAATCCTTCTTTGCAGTTTTTCCTTTGACAAACATGATGGGCAGGATTCTACGGGCAGTTGTTTTGTCTTTGTGTAAAATATCATGAGAGGTGGATGCAATAACGTCACCATGTCCTTTTAGACTTTGTGTTTGCTTTTGTCCAACGTATATTTTGTTAAGCTTGTTGTTTTTAATCATGTAGATGTAGTGTTTGTGGCTCTTGTGAATGTTCACAGGGATTTCGCTTCCTAGTAGGATGTCTGAATGGTAAACTGGTGGTGCGATATTCAACAAATTAATGCGAAGTCCTCTCTCCATGGTCAATAGCCTGTTGGTCATCCAGAATGTCATTTTGTTGATGCTTGCCATAGAGTGGTGTTGACTAGCTTTCATCTTCATGAATTTACAGTCGAGGGAAAGAACAATCATGTAGCCAGACTGTTTGGCGATGGCGTCCTCCTTGCTTATCATGTCCAACTCACTGTCTAGTACGATAAAATTATCCAGGTCTATTGCTGAAACCGAGGATTTGCAAATGTCACGGGATAGTTGAAACCGAAAATTTATTGGACTGTAGTCCGCTAGCGGTCGACTAAAGTACATGGCGTGATAGCGATTGGCTTTAGTAAAGTACAGCATTGCAACAGAATACTTGCGTACGTTTTTGGAAATTGTCCTGCATGCCGTGCATTTTCGAACAGATGTTTGGTTGTTGTAAAACTGCTGGCATCCCACACCTACAATTATGTTCACTGCTTACGGTTGAAGTTTGGACAGATAAACCAGGTTTCGCGTGACAGTCTCGCTCGTAGTTGGCCATCTTTTCCCAGCGAAACAGCAAGGGACTCGTCTATTGGATACCGCGAGAGATTCATCGTTAGCAAGAATCCTTTCACCTTGTCAATGTGCTCTTGAGTCATGAACCCCCAAGAATCAACTCCTGCATAGTTGAGGATAAAGCTGCTCGCCAACGCTTTCCAGTCTTGTGCGTCTCTGTGAATCATACATAGTCCGATAATCTCGTTTCCAGGTCTATAACAGCCTGGAATGTAATAATTATTTATTATTATTATTATTATTCAATTTCATTATGAGTGTCCCTTGTACATATCTAAATTTTTGCCTTTTTTATTAAAAACAGTCTTGACGGTCTAACGCGTCAAAAGGTCTTGATTATTATTATTATTATTATTATTATTAAGAAATTAGAAATATTACCTGCATCCTCGCACTTTGTAATCCAGTCTTGCAGCATATCCCGTTTAATCCTAGATTTCTTTGTTTTCCTCTTGGTTGCTGGTCCTTGTAAGAAGAGAAATTCGATCCTATCCCTGTAGTAAGAATATCTAAGGAGTGTTGTTTTATAGATAAAAACCCACTCCTTTAGGTAGTTTTTGACACTTTGCTCGACTTCAATAGTGCGTTTATTGCAGGCTAATAGACTACGCCTTCGCACCCCTTCCAATAGTCCAATCAGGACTAGCATGGCGTGCTTAAATCTTTCAGTTGCCTGTTCCTCTGCTCGTTCGATATGCAAAAAATTTTGGATGATTTATTTTCATTCATATACATTTAAATCAAATGACTTGTTGATTTTCTGGATTGGACAGCATTTTGAATTATTACCTATCGTAAGAAGAACATTTGAATGAATCCTAGGCTCTGACTGGATGAGTGCAGTAGAAAGAGATGCTTTGTGCACTTGCTCGTAGTCTTCTGCAAATTGGTAAATCATGATCATGATATAAATCCATTATTAATTTCCAACCAACTTCATTACAAATGCTACTATTCTCAAAGAGCTTACTTTTCTTCCAGTTAATCAGAACTTCTGATTCGTAAATGTCAGCGTGTTTGGCGCACAACAGGTAGTCATTTCCGTAGCCCCCGTACATGTCGTTGCAGAGGGGATACCAGCAGACGAGGATGATTTTCTTCAAGCCAGGTAAAACCGCTAGCAATCTGGTCGTCTCTCGTTCGAAATGCAGATACAAGGGGTCCGGTTCCGCGTCTTCGTCTTCCGGTTCCAGGTACCAGCGGTTGTTGTGAATGGTTATTTGGTAAAAGATTTGGTAATGGTCAGTAAAACCTGCTCTTGCGAGCCAATTCTGGACCCGTTCTCGAACGCTATTCTTCTACACAAGCAAAGTTTTTTCTTTTAATTATTTCTAACCAAACTGATCATGATTTAAAACGTTTTGTTTTGAAATTTATGAAAAATCGAGGGAACACTATATTTATCTGGCTAATCCAATATCCAATATCATATTAATATTATATGAATCCATCCTAATTTCCAGTTTTATTTATTTCGTTGTGGGCCAATTACCTGCTCAGGTGAAACGTTAAAGTCACAACCTTCCAACTCCCCTGAAACGGATTGTTCAAACAGCGCCATTACTTGTTTTTAGTTATTTATTAACTAACTTCTAAACTAAACAGTGTATTTCGTGACGAACGTGACAAAGAAACCCTGACGCATTCAATAAAAAGTTGTTATTGTCGAGTCGAGTTGTTGTATAAAAAAAGAATCTGGAAATCATGCAAGCATATCATATACACATAGCATACACTTTGTGTAACCACGCCGCCGTCGTTTCATTTTCCTGCCTCTCTGTATTGGTCGAATGATCTGGATGTGCCTGAAAACTTGTTTTGCGTGCGTGTTTCATTGTTTCATTTGCTATTGTTGGTTTCGTATCTTAAAAATCCAATAATACAAAAATCAAAACATTTTCATCAGTATGGCCGACAACAAATTGCCCAGGGACAAGGTACTGGATGAGAAGGCACTGTTTGAAACTGAATTTAAGCAGTATGGAATTTCGTCTCAATGTAAGCCAAAATAATATAAAAAAACGGTCTCATTAAGTCAACGTATGGATATTTGAAAGTTGTTGACCAGCAGGCTTGGATTAAGGTATCGGGATCCAATGCTACCCCTTACGCTACCCCCTTACACGCTACCCCTTTAAGTGATTATTGTTTAAAGTTAGGTTAGGTTACAGTTAACGTGTAACCACTTTAACTGTAACCGTAATCTAACGGTAACCTAGCCGTAACCTAACCTAAACAATACATAGTATGGGGGTAGCATTGGATCCCGATACCTTAATCCAACCGACCAGCAGAGTTACCCTCAGTTCATGCCAGTCTTTCCTATAAATCTATCGGTATATTATTAAAAAAGTGAAATTGAGACTTGTTTTTTGTTTGCCTTTCCTTACTACTAGTGCTCGCAAATGAGGTCTTTAGCGTCGCCAAATCCCTAGGTTATCAGATAAGGCGTCAAGTTAATAATGACAGAGTGATAAAGGCTCCCGCCTTGCGCCTCAACTACGCCCACTTTATTTTGGATTTGATGGCTGCTCCTCATCGTTTTGCGGATGGAGCTGTACTTTTTGTGGATCCACTTGCACACCAAATCATCTACAAGACCAAATCCAATCAATATGTACCACTTTGTACACTCAGGAACTGTACATTTCCGTGCGACCTACTTTTTCGTGGACATGCGTTTTGTTCTCTTCATCCCCGGCAAATGCACGGTAACTTGCATTAATTTTTTTGTGTACTTGTATTTAAACATTTTTTGGAACATTTTTGGAACAACCTTGTGTCCTTGTGTTACGCCTAGACTCCCAAGTGATCAAGATGTTGGCAATTTTAAAATGTGCTCCGGATGTTACAACGCGCAAAGGATTAAAAACAGTCCCCGAGCTAGTGAATTTTGTCCGTGAGCTGTTCAAGCAAGGAGTTCGACCAGCCATAAAACTTGGTGTCGTCAAGTATGAGCTGTTTGAAGCTACTCCCGGAGGCATTTGGACATTTAGGGTTATGAAGTCGTGTTTGACGCATTTTTCTGACATAGACTACGCTACCTGTAAAACTTGTATTCGCGCCTTGGGACAAACACAAAGGGTTATCTGCTCGTTCTGCGAGGGTAAGAGGAGTGATGAAGACGATGATGCGCTCGAGGACGTTGCGGATGACAATGGTGAGCAAGCCTAACCAAGTGGCGGCACAAAATGAGTTTTATTAATTGTTGTTGTTTTTGCTACTTGTGGAAATAAATAGTTTGGTGAGCTATAAAAAAGTACAATGTCAACTCTTTTGTGTAGATAATTTCTTTATGATAAGTTCATGCATTCGTAGAAAAGGCGAAGTTGTCTAGTATTATTATGCAATTAAAATAACAAAAATTAAATATTGTGCGTATTCTGTGATTTCATCAGAAATTCCGTTAGCTCTCTGCAACCTGAATCACAGAAATGTACATGTACATGTTTTATTGGGCACACGCTTTGCATAAAATTTCAACCCCTACTCCTATTTAACAAAAGATACTGCAATTCGCAGTGAAAACTTAATTACATATTCTATAGATTATTTTTGTAGGGTGGTTGTGGTGGTGCCGCCGTATCGTTTTTGGAGCTCTTCTTTGTAATCCTTGAAAATCCCATCAATTGTTTCTGCGCTCCACTCTTGTGGTGGATTGATCACTCGCCGATAATCACAAAACGGAAACTGTATTTCCACCCTGAGATCACTTCCTCTAGGCGGCTCATCTTTGAATATGTGTACTTCGATTGGGATGGGCTAAAAAAATAATCAAAATAAATGATAGAATAACAAGTGTAAAATATATGATATTAGGGCTGAACCAAATGTATTAGGAAATACCCAAATGCCTCTGTTAAAGCGGGGGTAATGTGTCACAAGAGCTCTCTCTGACGCATTCTCGAAAATCTCAACAAAGGGTTGGCAGTCGATTTGAGTACATTCATTGATGTTGCAAATCATAACCATAGGATAAGGGCAAAGACAGAGTGGTAGGCCTGGAAGTTCACATATCGCATCTGGATCGTGTACAGCAAAAAAATATAAGAATTTACTAGGATAGGCATAACAGTTATGCTTTATGGTTATTAAAATAGCAAAAGACAGTTGCCTTGTTGATAATGGAGTTACCTAGGACTCCCTGAGTTACTTCCAAGGTAAAGTAGCCTCCAGCTTCTTCAAACCACTTTATGGTTGCGAGCCTTCCAAAGATCCGGGGTAGCAGGAGATGGACATTGATGGTTTTGTCTGTAATTTTCAGCTCAGCATCCACATGCATGAGCTTGAAGGAGTCCATGATGCTTCCTGCGACTCTCTTTGCATAGCCGTTGAAAGTTTTACTTTCACATTTCCCTATTCCGAGCAGAATCGGGAGCTTGGGGGCGTACTCCATGTCAATCGGTCTCGCCCATAATCGACCCGTTTCTTCAACACACTGTTCCAGATATCCTGGGATATCTTGCATCGTTAGCGTATCATTGTGTACGTCCAACACTGTTTCGATAAAACGCTCATGAAAGTCACAGTTCTTGATCAGGCTTGCTGTAACCATATCTAACACTTTTCCCTTTATTTCATTCTTGCTACTCATTTGCTGAGTAATAATACTGGATTCTTCATTTCCCATTTTTAATGACGTGCTGTGCTGTTCCAAATTGTCCACTTCTGGCGACTCTTTATTCTCGTCATCTTCGTTGGGATTTCTTTCTTTTGAATCAAATTCCGTCTCGGATTTATCCTCCTCTCCACCTGAGAGCTCTAATTGTGGACCCCTTTCGTGAGTAATTAGTTCCAAATCTGCAAATTGTTGGTTAAGCTGACATTGTTGGAAAGAGTTTTCTTCATTCGCAACCGGATTGCAAAGCTTCTCAAACAGCTCTGGCAAAGATAACAATGTGACGGGTAGTGGTTGTTTCTTGAGGAGATTGTCCTTCATAAAGTCTAAAACTTTTTTCCTCTTGCTCAAACCATCCCAGAGTAAAAATGTTTCAGCCGGCTCGTCTTCCTTTGGCATTGTTGGTAGACCCCACGTGAATCTATAATAATAATAATACTACTACTTAAACACTCTAGCATTTGAAATTTATTTTTAAAAATAGCAGAATTTGTATCCATATTTGGTTCATTCCTGTACTTACTCGGCAGAACCTAATAGTAGTAGCGTGATTTCCTGCATGAGGATTCTCAAGTCTTCATGAACCATCACAAACACACTCGCATCTTTGAATATTGGGTTGGGTCGAGCAGAAATATAAATTGGCTTGTGCCAAATTGGGCATTCATGGCAGGACTTTTCTCTTTGAAGCTGGAGCTGGAATATAAAGAAGGGTGTTAACCAGAGGTTATGAAATTGTTTGTATAACTATAATGTAATATAATGTAATAAATATGTGTGCATATGCACATACAATGCAGGAAATTGTGACAGCTCTAGTATCCACAACATCTATATCCTGGTTGTACAAATGCCTTTTTGTGAGGTGAATGTCAGCTTCCTCCGGCTTGGTCGTAATTTCTCCGTTCATTAGCAAAACAATTTCACTCAAATTTTCCTTTTCGGTTGTTTTTGGGGCAATCCCACTTAAAAAGACGTTGTAGCCGAACAAGGATGCCTTACGTGCAAATCCACTTAGAATTGGTCGTGGAGCGTTGTGCACCTTTTTGATTGTCAGCAGTTTTCTTGCATTGATCACGTCAACCAACCAATCGACTCGCAGAAAGCACGTACTATACCCGCGCACTGCCAATTTTTCATCAAGCGAGAAATTACTGTTAGGCCTACCAAGATCGTCGCAAAGTAAGATCACAATAGCACCAGGGATCATATTTTCTTCCGCACGCCCTCCCAATATCTTAATGTCGTTGACGAACATGTTGTATTGCGGATCTTGTTTCTGATAGCCGGCAAGGTAGAACACAAGGCTTTCCAATGGTTCGATTGGGTATGAGCTCATTTTCTCAAGAGAAGTTGGTCGGCTCTCATAATCCATTTTCGAATATATTGCGTGACCCGTATTGGCACTGGGATTGCTCGTTATGCATCCCAAATTGAGCGCTGCCAACCAACGCGCTCCCAGGAAAGTTGCAGTTTTACCTACTCGCTTTTTTAGCAACGCAAACAAAATCTCGTTTGTTTGACCAATGTAATCTTGCTCTGGTCCAAGGATGACAATTTTTCCCTCACCCAGTACGGAAACAATATTGCCGTTGGCTGCGTGCACGATTTGCGAAATGCAGGCAAGTGAGTTGTCTGAAGAAGCTATGAAAACATCACTGTTCTGTAGCAAAAGTGTAAAGATGCTCTTGTTGTTGTAGAAAAACATTCTTTCTGGTTCATTTAAAAGTTGTCGCATCACAACCGGCGAGATGATTCTAGGATCAGACAGAATTTACTTGACATGTTAACATATTTACATGGACAGGCTTATAATCAAGAACAGTACATGGTAAAAAAAATTAGCAGCAACAGAAAAATTAATTGCTGTTAAAATCATGGATTTCACAGCAGTCAGTTACTGATTAACATTCATGATTTCATAAGGACATGATAGAGCATCTCTGCTCAGCATATGATTTCAGCCTATCCATGTTCCTATTATAGATTTTTGGTGATAAAATCATTCTTTGCTTAATTATTATTACACTTTTGGTTCCCGAACATCCTGGACTTGCCGGGATAGCCAGAATTCACAATCCACAATAAGAAACACTTGTTTCCCGAATGGTGTGTATTTGTTAACAATGTGCATAAACTCTTCCTCATTATTACCCACATTTGCAATTTGCAACAAACATTACTGCTTCTCGCTTGAACCTGTCCTTGATAGCAGTACGTAGCTGTAGTAGGTTACAAAAATAAGCATAACAAATATTACAAGAATGCCAAGATCTTTCCTTTCTCATGCTTTTTATTGATGAGCAACGCGAAGAGTTTTTGGAATTGGTTCTTTAAAAAAGGGACTGAAATTTATCAGTATGAACTAGATTTTAACCTTTGCTTGCTGTGTCTGTATCTTTTCGTCCTTTTTTGCTATCGTCAGCCATACCAAGGTGTGGTCACGTTTTTTGGAATTTTCCAGTGTCCGACTAATTGATGGGATTGACAAAAAGGATTCTGTCATTTTGAATAACTGATTGAAAATTATTTGAAATGAAACAAAGAACAGGGATGTCCAACGCCATTCAATACATACGCCACTACTACTCAAAAAATCGATTGATAAAAAATAGTCTACCATTTACACATTGTTTGGTGTAGCTGCATAATAATGTGCATAAAACAAATTCCTCCTGCACGAATCCCGGTGCATGCTGTGCATGTAATTCGAATTACCCGGGCCAATTTACCAAAAGAAATGAAACAAAAATAGTTTCTATCTTTACGGAATGGTCTGCATAGAATAACCATCGACTATTTCTGTCATCTTTATTTAATTACTGCAATTATGCCTTGGTCTGTTGAGCTTGATTGTGAACTGTCGAGAGCAAGCAGTAAGAATATTTGATTACAATTATTATTATTACTATTATTTATTTTTTTATTATTAGGACAACAGGTAATGGTATTAATGGCTGACCGGACCTTGACCTTAAAACATTGTAACATTTGATTCAGTTTATTTATTATTATTAATATTATTTTTTCCAACCCTATATTATTTGTATTGCTCGTCCAGCCAAACTCAAATCAAAGGGCCTGGCGATTTTTTCCCATTACAAAATTACTAACGAGGTGGAGCTCGAGAAGTGGATTGACCAGTGTCTTCCAGACTACCCGCTTCACACCATTCACAGGCTTCGCGACGGCGTTCCAGCGATTGGATTTTCTGGACTTACTATACCAATACCTTTCCAAGAGGTTCTTTGTATTCAACCTCGGGAAGAGGAGCAGTCCCCAGTAGCTCCGCCAAGCCCAGACTCATTACCATCCTCAGTGTGCAGTGAAACGTCATCACTTCCTAGCATTCCGGGATCAGAAGACGAGGCTGCTGTGGATGTGAAAAAGGATGGCGAACATCATTCAGGAGGCTCAACTGACGAGGGCGATTAAAAAGTCTCATGTCGCCTTTGCCAAGCAGCTCTTGCTGAAAATTGGATATCCAGATGCTGACACTGTCTACCAGATACTAAATAACTCTGAAAACTCAACTGACTTTATTCAACTTGATCAGGATTTTATTCTGTACCACGACCTCTCTTCTCACGGTCTTCGCGTTCGCCATATCCCGTCTTCTTGGAGCTTTGCTGTGTGCCCATGCCAACGTACGACACTAACAATTCCCTTGTGCAAGCAAATTTTATGTGCAAAAAAAATATTTATTTGATGCATGATTGATGACTCAGCTTGATTTTTGTTTCAGCTTGCGACGAGTTCACGGGGTCAGGCTACTTTTGCACCCAGCACTACAAGCTTGGAGCTGAGGGCGTACAACAACAACCCATCATTGAACGATATCCAACTCCTAGCTGTTCCAGCATCATTGACATTGGCGGGGTCAAAATTACTAATAAAGAAATGGTATTTGTAGCTCAGCGTAAGTGAGCATTATATTATCAATCTTGTAAAACTTTTGAGCCAAATGCCAAATCTCAGCAACGGTTCATGTATATATATTTTATTATGCTCCTTGGTGATAGGTATGCTCGTGGAACAGATTTTGTGCGAAATTTTAGCAGATGAAAGCAGAGGTCTGCTCCCAAGCCCTGGAACTGCCGCTGGCCTTGACACATTAATGACATCCATCTTTCACTCCCCCTTCACATCAACCGAGTTGAAAATTCGTGTTACCTCAACACATGAAGGGAGTAGGTCACTCCATGTCCATTGTCTGGATAAGACTACCAAGTTTGATGTATGTGCTGTTCCGGGATGCCACTTGTATGGTGTGATGGCAGCTGGAGTGGATTTTTTCTGCCTTCAAGATTCTCGCTTTGCTCACAAGAGCACTAATGGTTGGCTACTCGTACTTTATCGTGGTAGTAATAATGAATGTGCTATAATGATAAATAATTCCTTTCCACCCATGAAATCATAATTTTTTTATAGATCTCCTTAAACAAGGACTAAAGCTAGCGGCCATGATGTTCCGTAAACCCTACTCCAATTGCTCCATCATCAGCTACACTCGTCGAAGCTGGAAAAAGTTTTGCAGATATGTGTATTCGAGAGGAAGTTCTGGCTTTGTAGTGAGACCATGGGAAAGGGAACAAATCACGTTCTACTTTAAACAAGACTACCAGTTGTATGTGAAAACGCATTACACGGTTAGGACTGTACAATTTAATTTAATTTAATGAACAAACATCCTGTAACAATATTTCACTGGCTTATTTTGCTCTCTCCTATTATTTCAGCGGAACTGCGTTTATATATGCAATCAGTGTTTCTGCGGCATTTTGACTGGCTATAAAAAAGCATTGCCAAAAAACCCAGAGGGTTGGAAAATGATGCGCTGCCCAGATTGTATTGCATCTCCGGACAAGTTTATTCTGTTTAATATTCGTGACGCTTTGAAGGATGTGGCGTATGGTAAAAAATCGCTGTCCGTGGATCAGCCTCAATTTGTGCCAGGAGCTGAACTTCCTTTTCAGTCTGATGAACCTTCGCAAAATATGTTCATGTTTGGAAGCAAGCTCAAGATTGAGGAGAAGGCGCTTGCCGTTTGAAGGGATTCTTTGAAAATATTTGTTGTCATGTGTTCATTTTACTTTTTACGTTTCTACAAACTATAAAACTATTGATTTTTACGTTTTTTGTATTTTATTTGACAACGAGGAGAACACGTTCATTAATGAAAATAAAGATAACGTATACTACTACTACTACAATTAGTAAACTAAACTATAATTCGTGTAGGATAAATATTGTATTATGCAGACGTGTAATGATATTTCTGCTTTATTCTGCTGTTTAATAAATTCTCGTTTATACATCAATTAAAATTCAACTATCCTATTTGTTCTTTTAATATCCTTAAAATCATCTAAATTACATAAATAGACTATTAGAGTGGAAATCACAGAGCTTATCAAAAGCGCTTCTAAAACATTGTTTTCTGGTACAAATATGGGTTGTATTCCCTGTCGAATGGTCGAAATAATTAAATTGCTTTTCATTTATATCGTACAAAAGGGTCACTCCATACAGGACACTCTTGTAGGGTCTCTGGAAGATGGAGCTTTTTAATCGCTCCAATATTTTATCTGTCAAAAAGAGCTTTGCTTCTTTAAACCATCCAAGGAATCGCTCCTCTATTGCGTCGATAAACACTTTTCGTATATCTATACACAAATGGACACAATAAAAGTGTAATTGCTTATTATTATTATTCATATATAGTCAACAATATTCTTCTCAGTCACACTTTTCTCTACACTATACCTATATAACCACTTTTCCAGAATACTCCCCTCTCTGCCACTTCTTCTAAGCAGTGTCAATTCCGCCGCCACTGCTGTATAAAAGTACTCGAATTGTTTTTCTTTTCCCAACAAAAATTATAACAATAATATAATTAATAATTATCGTAGTTTGGAGCCATTAGTTACTTTTCTTTCTATCCATCACAACATGTGAAGCCCTTATCTGTGATTTGCAATGGAAACAGCTTTCGGACAGTTCGGTTGAAACCACCTTGCCTTCGAAGCACTCAAACACATCTTCATTGTAGCACGCCTCACAGATTTTGAATATAATTTCATTTCTTGACTTTAGCTCTTGGTCAATCTTGCTCAAGGTTTCGGTTAGTAGGACCGGATTTATAGGCCCGTTGTGCTTGGTAATCGTGTCCAGTAATGGAACGTGTACGATGTGCTCGTTTCTCGATCCTAGAGAAATCACGATCGGAGCTGGAGCATGCTCGTACGCGTTCTTGAATTTGCATGAAATAGTCCTGATTCCATCAAATAGTTCAGCTCCGAGCCTTGAGCAGCTGTAGCTACTGCCAGCTTCGTGTGTCAAAATGACGTGATGTGGACATAGAGACATGGGCATGGCTGGGAAGCTCATCAACATATCTAACATAATATAAAATAACTTAAAATTGAATAAAAAAACTTTATAACATAATTCTTGCGTGCAGCCTTACCCACAATGTTTCTTGCAATCCACACCTGAAGTGGTTGAGGTGGTTCCTTGTCAAACCCTGTTATTCTGACAATTACCTGCGGTTTTGCTCCAGAAGCAATAATGACAAAAGTCCCTGGCTTATCGCCGCTGCATAATACCGTGTTTAGGCACATTCTGGCTGCTAACTCGTTCAGCGCGCCTATGGAAAAATGTTCCTTTAATGATAAACATATATATATATTTTATAAAAAAAACTAGTTTAGGTGGTATTTAAAATAAGACCATACTTGCTACTTTTCCTGCCATGAGTTGTCGTTTCGTTTTGTCTACATTCTGAGAAATAAGCATGGCCACTAGTGGAAGTTTTTCTTTTACTCTGTGCTCCAGATGCGTAAATGCACCAACTACTCCCCAGCCAGGATTCTGGTCAATCATAAGGGGTGGCAAAGTCAGCTCTGCCAAGGGTTTAGAATCATTCGAGTAAACCTTGTAGTTGATGTCCCTTGGGAAAAGATTGGCTACTTTGCATTGCTGAAATTCGTTTACCAAAAACTTAGTCAGCAGAGTCTCCATCTCTGCATACGTAATGTCACATTTCTTGAAGAGGAATTTGCTGCTGCTGTTTCTGCTGTTGCCAACTTCCATTTTACGCAGTTTCTTTTTCACTATCATGTTTTTATTCTCTTTTGAAACTGGACTAGCTGGACGCTTGTTTGTCATCGTTAAAGTAGTGACTGAGCTGACTTTATTTCCAGCAGTGATGTCCTCTTCCGAAATGCGCTGCTTTTTAGGACTGTCGGTTGGGCGGATCTCGTTATTTTCGCTATTAATCCTCATAATCCTGCGCTTCCCGTTAGTTGGCAGTTTAGCGGGACTGTCAGGAGGAGATTCAGTTGTAATAGGGGTTATTTTGATTGCCTTTTTTCCACTCCGTACTGTTATGGACATGGAGGTGGACGTTTGATGCCCGACAGAAATATTAATAGGGATTTGTTCCGGTGCTTCATTTTGCCTTGTGTAAGAGTCCTTGTCTACCTTGTAAGAGCCTTCACCTACTTTCACTCCACTCTTGAGCATATCTTCTATCCACCCAACTCTGACAACATTAGACTTTTTCCTAGCTAGTACCTGGCGTACCTGATCCGAGGGCCAATTCGTCTCTTCGTCCCACAAATAAATAATCTCTTTCCCTTTGAATTCCGTCTTGTCCTTGGGAACACTGTGAGAGGATTTTTTTTAGCATTATTACTTTGTGCACTTTTGTGCATAATGGTGCATGATGTATTCACTTACCATCCTCCCATTTCAGGAATTATTTTCTTGAGAGCTCCATAAGGTTCTGGTTTGAGCCATATGATGAACGCCTTTCCATCCAGTGCAACTTTTAAGCCGTCCCCAATGGTTATCGGTTTGTGAAACGTTGAGCAGACATGTGGTCCATTAATTGTGTACTCATTCTGACAAAAAATGTAGGAATGGAGTGAGTTATTATTATAATTATTGAGATTATGATTAAATTGGCAAAGATGAATGATTGAAAAAGAGTTTAAAAAAAATAAAATATATAAATGTTAAAGTATCGCAAGATTAATGTTTCAAAATTTTGAAATCTCTTACAAAGCAGGGTTCCGTGATGTGTTTGACACTCGGCGAGTCGACTACGAAACCAGTCAGCACAACGTCAGCATCTTCTGGACAGTTGCTTACTGAAGCACGTTTCGCAATCAGTATTTCTTCCCATCTGGATCTCTTTCTTTGTGCTGAGATTGGGAGGAAAGTAGAAGCGATATTGTTCAATATCTGACTTGGTTTTGTAAGAGATCTGTGCATCTATTGTGTACCTGTACTGTCGTTTATGTGTAATCTATGATTTATGCCATACTTACACATGTATTCTGTGTTAACTTATGTGAATTCT
>JAHZNA010004664.1:0-14938 GCA_027743935.1 Sinodicranocentrus sp. ZH6 | reverse complement strand
GGTAGGGGGGATATTTGTCATTATGTTGTCATGTATATATCCTAATTCATTTTAGCTACCTTACGGCCAGCTTATCTTAGGATATGTACATTCATTCATTACAGAACTTTCATCTACGTATTTATGATTGCCTTACAGCGAGTTTATTTACATAAACTTTATGGCTAATTATCGTATCGTCACGTAAAATAAATAACATGTGTAAGGGATGTCATATAAGCCGCTTGTTTTTCTCGTTTCTCTTCAGGATTCTATTATCACTGATTAGAATGATGCATCTATGTTCATTTCACTTTTGTTAAAACAAGTATATGTATTTTTCAATTTTCCATGTACACATAAACTTAAAATCCTAAACCAAAACAAATGTAAAAAAAACTTAGGCTACTTTCTGGAATTCACATAAAAACATTGAAGGGGAAACATGCAAATTGTGAACCTAAACGATTTAAACTTGCAAACCACAAAAAATATATAAAAATTAGCCAAAGAAGTTTTGCACAAAATTTCCTTACTTGTTTCAGTTATAATTACATATTTTTAGTACAAACAGTAGTAATTTTAGCGCTCTCCAGTTAACAAAAAGTTTTGCATGCCAGCAGATGCAGCGAAAATGGAATCGGAGTTCACTTATGAGTTAATAATTTAGTAATTATCACGCAAAATTTAGTGCATGCAAACCACTGTAATTTTCATTTTTCTTACAGTCAGTAGTGTATAACCGTATTATTAAGGAAATTGCAGGATGGACGATGAGTACGTTAAGATATTAGTCTGAGCTCAAATTTTAGACCTAGAAATAGAACCATATATTCGAATGCGTGCACAACCGTAAACTTAGAATTTTTATTTTCAGGGCTACAATTAATTTAATTATGAATTATTAAAATTGGCAGGATTGGTGGTGGCATCAGCATCCCCTGCAACCACGAATACATGAAGAGAAATCAAAGGGATAAAAACGCGACCGATGGACGCTTCTGCGCTCAACTCTTTTCTTTCCCCAATTTTAATTTGCAGGAACGAAATGCATGCATTGGCATTTTTGTCTGAGGAATTAGGGTTAAAAGGTATTTTTCCATTCTGCAAATAACTTTGGTTCTGTTCTGTTTGTTTAAGGAGTGATTTTACTTTTACCTGGCGCATTAACGTTAAATGCATTCAGCAAATTATGAAGTATGTTTTATTACTGGTCTTACGTCGTTATAATTTATGCAAGCGATTAATTTAATAAGATCCTGTGCAAGGCCCGACATTGAAGGAACTCCTAATAGCCTATTAAGCTCTCAAACATGCATTTTGTGTATTGTTGGACCTTACTGATCTTTCCACTTTAAATGTAATATTTATTTATAGACTTGATGTAATTACGTTTGGTCTACTTGAAATAGATGTTTCTGTTATCGTTTTTGAATACGGATTGGGCATCGTAGCTAGCCGCATCCCTTCTTCATTTACAATTAAATTGTTCCTTGAGTCCATACAACAATGCTCGTCTTTGAAGCATAACAACTTTTTCATCGTATTTACAAAATCTGTGAGCATATAAAGATATGTAGCATTTAGCATTATTAGTGCTTCAAATACTATCAATGATAGTATATCATTCTCCAATTTAGTCGAATTAAAATTAAAACTATAGCTGAAAATCATACTTCTAGTTTTTGGAAACTTTTCCTTCAGTTGACTTAGCGTCCGATGGTTTAAACAGAACACTGCAAATAACGCAACTGGAGCTAGCAAGTAGACAGCACACTCTAATGTAACAACAATCCAAGGTTGACTCATCCGGTTATTGTAGTACCATGTGAGGAAGTCAACAATGGATGTGCCTCCCATTATGATGAATAGTTTTATGAACAGTTTTGTTCTACAGTTTTGTACATAAAATTTTACAATGGGTTAAGTATGTTATCTCCATATAAAAGATAAATATTGTCAATTGTGCAAATTGTGAAACAACAAATTAATTGTGAAAGGGTCAATTAATTGTGCGTCACTTACGAATATTCATTCACATTTTTCGCATAGCCAGTGATCGTTTGCTTCTTAGCGTCACAAAATATTTCGATAGTGAGGGCAATAAGAATTATATTGGCTACCAAAATAATAGCCATAGGAGCAAAGACATACTTTCCACGGAACTCCGAAGACACAAAGCAGGATGACATTCCGTAATCCGGAACTGGAACTCCAGTTGTTGGATCTCTTATGGAAAAACGTAGTTAAATAAGCTGAAATTTGCTATAAATCAATTATTGATTCTGACGACTTTGTGTTTGCGACTTACCTGTAGACTTCATTCACAATCACAAACGAAATGATAAGACATAAAGGGAAAATCCAGGCTACTCCAGAATAAACAGCAAATTTTCGGAGTTCTTTGGAATCCCTAATAACTGGCCTAACTAACCTGGGTATATTCCAAGAGAAAAAATAAATAAAATTTTGAATCTCACAATTTAATGAATGTAGGGTGTTGCATGGTCTTGCTTGCCCTTTATCTAAATAACCTGAATGTTATCCAAAGATCAAAATTCATTGCCGTCAGCAAGAAGTAACTTGAGAGAAAGAAGTAATGCCTCAAAATGGCTTCCGCAAAACAAATACAGATTATTTTAAATTACATGTATTTTGTGGGAAAATGTATTTGTTTATTATGATTCAATGATTTAATGACTTACCGACAGTCATACAAAACCATCCCCGTCTAGAGAAAGCTATATTCGGATATAAAGTTATAAATTGAATCATAGCTGCGAGTGAATGTGCGCAGAATAAACTTGCACAATAGCTGAGCACTAGCAGTCCATGAAGATTCTGGTGGCTCATGAGTGAAAGATATATTACCACTGTTGACAGCAGGAATACAGATGAGATTAGTGAAACAACTGCATATGCCCATGAGTTTGTGTTCTACATAAATGAAAATCCTTTTCGGAGAAACGCTATATTATGAGATCAAAAAAATCTTAATAATATTTACCGTACATTCCCTGATTTTACAGTGTTATTGTTGACCGATCCACAATAAAAAACTACTTGATGATTTGGGTTTCCGGTGTAATGAGTTTGTTCATTACCTTTCAAACCTTTCACAAAATATCCATCAACACAAAACTGTGGAGGGTTTTGTTCCTTCCACTTTCTTTTTTCAAAATGCAAAAGGAAAGGCTTCAATTTTCCGTTAACATTAACCAAGCGAAGGTCGTCCTTTGTATGAGAAAGTTTGTTGATACGAGGGTGGTCTACCGTTGAGGAAACCCACACACCCACGTAGGAGGATGATGAGATGCAATTGTCTAACGTATGTCGGCGAAAGTTAATATTTTTTACATTATGTTTAATTTCTTGTTCCGCCATGTCCTTCGGCTTATCTTCAATATATTTTAGCTTAGAGTGTGAATCTTTATAAATTAGAGGTTTCCAGGAAGGTTCCAATGTGTAGTTTAATTTTCTGCATTCTCGTTTCCAAAAAAGAAGAATTTCATCAGTTGGACAACATTTAGGAATGCAAATATCAGAAGGATCTGTACACGTTTTGGGACAGAGTCGCAAGAGGATTCCTGAGTTAAAAACCCTACAAAAACACGAAAATTCGCGATGACATAATATTTTAAGCCAAATACGTACTGTTTGAATCAGTCAATATGATTGTAAAAATTATAGTAATTATTAATAATTACGATTGAATGCAGAACTCAGTACGCCTATAATAAAATGTTCCATCAAAGAAATGCCCATTTGTAGTGAAATGTTTTTTGGGTATTGTATTCAACGACCCTTCTATGGTTCTAAAATGTTCTGGTGTACTTGACTGTGCGTTGATATCATCTTCTTTGAAGTCAATATTGTATAAAATAGTGGAATCCTCGTTACAGTTGAGTAATGGTCTCATTTCACTTACGTCATCAGCGATACTAAGCTTGTAATAATTCAGAAATTCTCATTTACTTTAGCAACTCCAAGTGCGAGGCATTAACTCTCTAACTTGGCTTACCGAAAGACTAAACTTTCCTTCTGATTATGTAGTAGACTCGTTGGAATTTTCAACTTGTCTTCAGGAGCAAAGTCTGTGGACGATGAACCAGCACCACTTCGTACATCCTCAAAGCTTAAACACTTAATGAGGTAATTGTCAGAAGAAACAGAACCAGTGACTAAGCCAATGAAGATAACTACCAGAGCCGCGTTCGTAAGGAACTTTCTCTGCTTATATCTGATTAATAAGACGAAATACATTAGTTTAATCATCTTGTAGCAAATAAATTACAGACGTTGTTATTGAAGACGCAATGTTCACTTGTTTTCAGCTAGCAGGTGTTTTGAATTCTGTATTGCACAGTACCACAAACATAGTCTATCTCAAATCTAGTGACGCTTTTAACGTTGTTTGTAGTAGTGGTCATGTTTAACCGATCTGATACGCAATTTCCGTTTTGTGGGTAAAAAAAGTCTACCGATTATCGAAAACATTGCACGTCCAGCTAAATATGCTTGTGTATATGTATCTCATTCACATTCTTAAATATTCAATTATCTAAAGTATTCATTGCATTGTGCACAGTGCACACAAGTAAAATTTATTTGTAATAGTATTATTTACATCACTCAATAGAGTTAGAATTATGCATACCAAAAAAATTATAATCGTTTTTGCACTTTTTATTTTCATTTTTCATTGCAATGAATATTTTATCAGTAATCTGTCCTGTCGTCAGGTACATCTAGTTCTCTACATTTTCCCGTTACATCGTCATACACATATCCATCATCACAAGAGACAAATACGTCTGGAACATTCTATAGATTGTTTTTTAAATAAAAATTCATGAAATAGTACGTTTATTCACTTAAACGATTTAGGCATGAGTGTAACATAATAATTTACTGCCTTACTAATGGACCTCCATGCTCTCCACCCTTTCGAGAAGGGGATGGATATGCAGCGGCAACTTTTATATTAATGTTGTATCCTTTAAAAAAGCTTCCTCCTCCAATGATCTTCTTAGGAACCGGCATGGGATGTCGGGTTTGCAGTGTACATATTATAGATAATTGTAAAGTGAAAATTGAAATCAGAAAATACAATGCAATCAGAGACATCGTTTCGTACTTTCGAAGATGAATATATAACGACACTAGAAGACGGTTTCGTAAGCAATTTTTGGAGCTACTGTATAAGTAGCTCAATCTCTAATCAGAATAACAGGTCAGTCCTTGGAACTTAATTTAAATACTTACTCGCACAAGGCGTAAACTGTTAAGGTGTGTGATATTCTATTTAAGTAGGAAAAAATTCATAGAATAATATTGTTGACGTATGAACTCATTTTTAATGACACACTATTTTAAATAAGAAAAAATTATGACAATTTGATTACGCCATGCCATGCACATATATAATTACAATCAACCACCGCAGCGACATTGAAGAAAACAAATAGGTTCAGAGTTCGCTCATCAGTCATAACTTTTTTACATGGTTTTGGAGCAAAATGGTTTGTTTTCTGAACCAGCCACTTCCTGCAAGCTTACAACAGGGAAATAAATTAAATTGAATGAATTAAACCAAGGAACAGTAGTTTTTAGTGAACTAAATAATAATGAGTAAACATGCTGAAATTGTTAACTTTAAATTTAAAATTGCTCGTGGAATCTCATACAATTATAGTTTTGCGTATTTTATAACTCATGCAAATGAGTGGTTAATAAATACAAACACAACTGTTAAAAAGGTTGCAGTCTCGAGGGCTATATGCATGACGTGCGCAGAAAGCATGAAGCAAATTGTGGCTAATGTGGCTATTTGCACAAAATTAGAGAATTCTAAACACATATCTGTCGAATGATGTATTACAAAAGCATGTGTTTTCACGAGAAAAATTTCGGATATTTTTCCAAATACTGAACGAATTTGGTTGAATTCAACTTATTTGGAAGCTTCAACAAATTTCGCCAATATCGATCCAGTGGTTCAATTACGACTTATGATGAGGACGGACAGACTAATACGATCGGAGCATAAAGGCTACTGAAATTGCAACCTTAAAATAGATTTTATAGTAAATTGCCCATTTGTGTTGGTGTGTTATGTACACTGTTCTTAAGAGAATAGCTTACAGAATTAGTAGATAGGTAGGTAACAAGGTAAGTACGGATACATTGAGGCAAAATGAGATCACATTCTTAGGTGCTTGGTAAATTACATTTCCTAAACGTCTATTTCAAATATCTATTCGTGTTAGCTTGGGATGAAGATGAAGATACCTACAATTTATTAGGCGTAATTTATGGACCCTATAGTTTATGGCATTGGCTAGTTCCTAACTTGTGTTTTAAGTACATTATTCATACCAATCGTTTAACACATTAAACAGGGCTAGGTTCAATCGATTAGATAAGCTGCTGCAGAGTAATGCACTAATTCTGCCCACTTCCAGTCTTCTTTCCAATGGTTTGGATATGACGATTTTCGCTACTCCTTTTATAACCACCAGCCACAGAATAAATTATATCATTCATGGTCTTCCCTTTCCTCCACGAAATTTGCTTGGGTTCGATAAATGAGATTCCATTTGGATGATTTTCAATGGAAGGCAGTGAAACGGCTGACATTTCTAGATATCCATCGTCATCTGACTGATTTTCTGCTTCAATTAGTTCCGTTGTTGTCTCCGTCCTTTTAAGTGATTTCGGCATGGATGTAGAAGGTTTTCTGTTTTGCTGTAATTGCGAATTGGATTTCCGGTTACGAGTTCGACACCATACGCGTAGTGTTAGGAAGTAAATAACTTCAACTAGACTGAGTCCACTGAAACCTATAATTTAGAAAGGGTAATGTATGTCCTAAAGACTAGAATAGCTCATTGACCACAAAATAACTAAGAATTAAGGTCTTATTTATCCTTAATATAAATACTTCCTTACCCAGGCAAAGACCCATCAGCCCACCAAAATTGGCTAAAATGCATTAAGCCAAATTGCGCACAGAAAATTTAATTAAATGCTGACATTAAGTGTTAATCGAGAGAAAAAAGTAGCAGCCATACAGAAAACTAGATGCAACATTTTACTCACCTATCAGATCAATTACGCCATATAGCTCTTTACGCAATTTGGCGTTAGTAGAGTCTTCTCCAAAGAAAATGTGTACAATGGAAACACTCTTGTTCCCCCTATTTGTGAGACGAGTGAAGATATAATGAAACTTGTTCTATAATCATGCTAAACCATCTATACACATGTGGGCAAATTGGCTTTACCATTCTGCTAATGTTTCATCATCACTTGTCCACAAAACTTCCGGGCTCTGGAGTGGAGTGTATGTTGTCTCCGTATGATAAGCAATTTCATTACATGTTGGAATGCACATTCTGCATTTAGTTTTATATGAGCCAACAAACTTGCGCTTGATATTGGAAGCGCATTGAAATTGCTTTGGTCCACATAACGGTTTCGATTCTTCGCCCGGCTGGTAATGTCTCCGGCAATGGCACTCTTGATATGTTAAATTAGCCAAACACTCATCAACGCAGTTTTTTGCTGTGTAAAAATTGTAATAGCCCAGATGCATTTCTCCATTAAAGTAGCACTCTCGTTGTTCCTATGAGTTTGGAATAAATAAACGCACACACAATTTCACACAGGACGGCACAAATTTTCAATTATGGACATGATTATTTGAGATAAATTATCGATTATATAGTACCGCAGGGAAATCTCCAATAGTATCCTTATTCGCAATTGTAACCTCCGGTCTAATATTGACAAAAATTTCCGAATTAGGCTTAATTGCTAGTCCTAGCTCAGTGATATGCGGCACATCTATAGGTAAATGCGCTGTCATCTTTAAAAATCACAAATACAAATACATTCACATTATATTAGTAAATAGTAATAACATACATTATTTATGAATATGTCGGTATAAATCTTGAAATTTTAATTACTCGAAATCCATGAGAATCTGATGATGTGCAAAAATATTCTTCAAGACCCTTTTAAAAACAAACAAATTCCAATCCAACAACGGAATAAGTAACCAATAAAATCTTGATAAACTACTACGACTTACAGGATTTAATAAAATCGATAAGCCGAAAGACTGCCCAGGGATTTTTTGGCGTCGGGGAAAGTCCGGATAGCTGTAGCTGGCCTTTCTCCTACCTTTCACTAAACTTTCTCCATCCCACTCCCACTTCTCTGCAACTACGGGATCCTCCTTTATTCCGCTCATGCTGTGTCAAATAAAACATGCAAACTCTTTTATGAAAAAGTAGGGATGATTGTGAGCTTCATAAAGAAAGTGATATTTGAAAATGCATTAGGTACTTGAAGCGATGAAGAATTGATGGTGGGATCATATTGAACGTGCAACATATTCCTTGATCAGTTTCTATTGGAGTAAACACTTCGCTACAGTTTTGCACTTCCTTTTGCCAAATGCATTTGAGAATCATCTCGCTGCAGAGTGGACCCGCTTCCACAAAGAACTTCCACAAATCCTCTTTTCCTCCATCGTAGTTTTCTTCGTTTCGAACAGAATTTTTCAATGCTCTCCGATCAATTTTACCTCTTTCAGAAGAATAATTGAATATTCTTGTGAAGCTTTTTGAAGTGGAGCATACGTGATTCAAATAATAAAGATTCTCCAAAGCTTCGCTTTTCTTTTCTTTTGCCTCGCTAGATGAAAACGAAGGTGGTAAGTAAGTAAAAGTAAAAACTGGATGTTATATAGAAAAACAATAAGGCGCAACTTCTCACTTCATTATTTTCATTGCCTTCGACTTTAAAACCTTATTCATATTACAAATCGTCAACGCTGGAAAGGGCAATTCCTCAATTTTCGTTTCATATGGTGCAAAAGTAATGATGACAGAGTTGTTTTGGTATTTTCTCCAAACATCGCTAATCATGATACACGCTATAATCAGCCCAATAGTGAAAGCTACACTCCAAAACATTCTAATACGGAAAATCACACAAGAGTACAGGAATGTAAATTTGCAATGACTTAAACACCCTTTTCAAATGTGAAATATTTCGAATGCTTATGAAACCAATTATGTAAATGCAAAATTCACCTTTCAACGATGTGCTGCTTCCTTCCTCCGATGTATTTCAATCCATGCAGACTGGTATTTTTGCAAAAGTCCATTGGCAAATTTTCCTCAGGCTGGCTTTCAAAATAAGTCTCTGAACAAGGTTCCGTTTTCACACCTTCTTTGTTTGCAGATAAAACACGGGATTCTACTCCTGATTCAAGAACGGGTACCAATGAATTACTATTATGCGAACTTCGAATACTTCCCATGATCTGTAATGCAGTTTTATAGGCTATATCAATAAATTCTCCAGTGTGATCGCACTGGAATCCGAATCAGTAATGAACTATGGTTGCGTTGCTTGTGCAGGGGAAAGTTAGTTGGTAATGATGTGTTGCAATTCAACAACCTCATATGTGCGCTTCGGGTAGTTGCACTTTCCCTTTAATGAAATTTGTCTCCTGTCTGTGGTGCCATAAATTACATAAGCCATTTTGTATTAGCTAGCAAATCCTAGCCGTATCCTGCCTCAATTCCGTTCAACTTAAATAGGTACTAGCATCCGACTACTAGCTACGTCAGAGTCACACCACGCTAAATAAGCGACATACGGTCATGATATGATACACTTAGGTGGACCTCAGGTGGATGACCGGTTATTGATCATTCTCTATAATACTTTTAGGTTGTTAATTATAGGAAATTAGAATGGAACAGGGTGTTTCTTAGAATGAAATTATTTCTTGGGAAAATTGCTCCTAGTTCCAACACGATTTGTTTACTCTAATAAATTACTTCCTGGCGGATATTAACTGCAATTGGTCATCATGAGTAAATTGGGCATAGGTCATTCATAAAAAATCCATCAATTATAGCCTACATGCTATAATTAACAGCATATTAGGGGACTTAAGCTTAATATGATATATATCGGCATAATGCATTTACTTTACTAATCGCTGTAGGCGCATTAAATAAAAAGTAGGTGAAAAGTCTCGTTTTCGGTCCTGATATTTCTGAGTATGCATATTTTTTTATTTTATATATCGCACTGCGTACTGTGTGCCCACCCTCTAATCTCATATAACATTGGTACATGGAATTTGGAAAAACATCCTTCTACTGTAGAGGCATTCAACTATGGAATGATATACCACATGAAATAAAAGAAGCAAAAGGAGCATATGAGTTTGACTAAAAGATAAGACAATACATATTAACAAAACGAAAACAAGACTTTGATTTTACCTGTAGTAGTGACATGTTCATGAAAACAACGTGTAACCATGTTATGATTTTTGTCACCTAAATAAACTCGGCAATTCAATTCAATACAAAATACTACAGAAGTTAAAATCAAAACGACTTTATTTTTCTTTAATCATTCATAATAACTTGAATGTTTACAAATAATTTAACAGTTTGAAAACAAAAATGTCGAACAACGGAGCTAGTTAAAATAATCCTATACACACTCTTTCTATAATGAAAGATACTTTGCTAGAACAGTTACACTGCTGATGTGACTGAAGTGTGTCACAAAATTCCATTTTAATTATAATGAATCGTATCTCGCAATTTGATTTCAAAAATATTTTTACACCGCCGATTTCTTCACATTAATAACTCAAACATTATCACCTAATTCGAGTCAAGTCAGAACTACCCTTTACAAAAAACAAGAAACGTTCAGGTAAATCCTTAGGAATGTTATCACAATTTTATAAAGACTTAGCTAGACATTTACTCCACGTTTATTTTACATCGAAAGTCCTCCATTAAAAAAAGAATGTAGTACATAGTACATGTGTATGTCCACAGTCCAGTTTTAACGATAAGAAGGCCTATATCCGGATTCTTTGTGGTACATCCGAGATTTATATTGGTATTTCACTTCACCCCATGAATCTAGTATGTGTAGAGATTTATTTCTACAAGGCGTTTCTGCTTCAACCTGAAATTGAACAAGAAACTTTTAGTTTTGACGAATTTATGAGATACATCAGTTCATAATTACAAAAATTCACAATCTTTTGACATGCAAGTATCATAAATAATCCACACGTGTTACAAAACCGAATAGACAATCACATGAAACCCACACTCAACACTGTATATTAGTTTGTTTATTTATAATAACTCTACTTTGGAATGAGTTTAGCACAACACAAGCCCAAAAACACGATGTTATGTTTTAGTAGTAGACGCAATCATATTTGGCTTGCCTAAGAGCAAATTTCTCTTGTGACAGTTTTCCTTTCTCTGAATTGTACTTCACCAGCATTCATACAAAACATGATTGCATAAATGACCCATCATCATCATCACGTGACCCAGGAATGAACAACCCGTCTTTGTTGTTGAGGCTGTTGTTGATGCCTCACAACCCGAATCCGAATATTTTGCTCTCGACCTGATTCACAAAACGAGACAAACACATTGTTCATCCAAATATTTAAAGTTTCACACGGACTCTTTTTCTCTCTCTCTCTATCTCCTACTTTTTTATGTTCTTTAAAGTTGTTGTTAGTAGCAGTGTTTTTAGGAATTTTGCCCAATGTTCTCAGCAATTAGGAATGGGTGGAGCGTTTGATCTCTCTTCATTATTACTGTTTTTTAAAAGAAGGTGAAAAATTAGCGAAAGGATCAAGATAAATTATATACCCATCATGGACAATTACTGCCTTTTATTTCCTTCATCATCATCATTCCAAGTGAGGAGGGAAGAAAAGCGAACGATATATATTCGTTCATTGTCACACAGAACTGTATCAGTGGGATATGAATTCGAATTAGTGTGAATTGCTCCTCCAAAACTCATTAATTGACGACACTTGTCTCAACACAAGTAAAGGAAAGCATCATCGTCACGATCACTACCGTAGTCTTTTTCTTTTCAACATTCTTATACTCCTCTCCTCACGCCTGCCTTTCTCTCTGTATCATTACTAAAGATCAGATTTTTTCTTGTGATGTCTTGTCTTTTTATCTAATCTTTTCAGCTCATTGGCTTCCCATTCCGAGCACAGTGTTGTAGTGAACAGAAACCATACTTTGTACGAGATCCTCTTTTCCACAATCATATCATACTCATCTTGCTCTACACACACATACTATTCCATTTAGAGTTTTGTCTCACAATTCTAAAATTAGATGTATACTTGCAAAATGTACATATGCACCTCGCTAAAGGATAATTTGCAAGTTGCACTAAACGCCGCATATTATATTACCACATCGTGCTCAACTTGAGTGCTCATCTTCTTTGCCAAGAATTACACAGTTCATCTTTTCCCTTTCATATTACTGTGCATTGATCTTGTCTTATGAATTCCACTCATTAGCGCTGCATTGCTGACACATGATACTCAAGAGGAAAAGGACTTTTATACCGGGTTGTTAACAGGGCTGAAAATATTATAACGAGTTTGAGAAAGCAATTTTCGAATTGATTATTAATAAAACGTAAAATAAATAAAAAGAGACAGCAAAAAAAGGTTGAATGCAAAGCGGAAAATTTATTTCTGGTCCATTTTTCCTTTTCTTTGCCAGTTACGCAACTGAAGATGGATTACGTAACCTGAGATGAAGATGGTTTTTTCGTGGACCGTGAATAATTGTACATGTCAACCAGACCACAGTTCTAGAGTCACAAGAAGTTGGTGAGATTGTGTCGATATCGCATATTTTTTCATGCATTCATAGAATTGCGGAATAATATGTCGTCAAACAAGACAGCCCCCATCGGTTCACTGTAATTTATGAGGGAGACAGAGCGAATGAGGGAGACATACATGGGAAACCATGCAGCGTGACAGTGACACCAAGAAAGAATGAGATAAAATAAAATAAATAAGTCTAGTGCGAGTGTTTTTTTCCTATAGAGTGAGTGTTTGTTGTCTTTCCGAAATATATATTGGTTTACACACTTCACTGCTCGAAAAATAGATCATGAATGAAGGACGACAAACGTGAGAAGCGAATTTATAAAAATGATTCGATCTCTGCTTCAATTATTTCTTATCACATATACCATCCCACAATTATCTATAAGATCTTTTAATCCCGTCTTTGTCAACTTATATTTTAATAAAACTACTCCAATGGTTTAACTTACTTGGACCATGCTTCACCCGAACCATTTGGCATTGTTCGCAAAAGTCTGTATAAAGAGAACATACAATCAGGCATTTCTTAAATGAAGAAAAGTTACAAGTAGTAATTTACAGTATCCAACCTAGGTCGCGATGATTCTGGAATGTGCACATAGAGCAACGCCATTCTCCGTCCGAACTACCCCCACCCGTGGCGGCAGTACTAGTGGCGTCTTGGTGGGAAGGACTTTGTAGAAACTTAGGTGGTGGTGGCCTTGGTGGCGGTTGATTGCCAATGCGGCGTCGATTATTCGTACTTCCAAATAATGCATCAACACTCTGGCCGGGATTGATTCCTTGGTAGAATTCTTCATTGGTCTCGCCTAAAGGAACTATCAAAGAAATTAAACGATTATTTAATAGCACTTTCTCACTTCACCCGTTTATCTATACTTGTACAAATAAAATCTTGAGTGGGAGTGGTAATGTGTAAATGACAGCTACCTGAGCCATTTTGATAGAGGTCAACCTCCCGAGCCATGAAATCGCATTCGATTCGCAGTCTTTGATTCTCTTGTTTTAACTTCTCCAGCTGGAACCCACACATAAATATACACATGTAGTCAGTCCAAAAATACTGCACGCATACCTAAAGTTATGTACCACACTACAACGAATTCCAATTGACAACTTGAACCTGAACGCTGCAAGAGTGGATCATATAATATTCATCATCATCTTATAGAGCACTTATACGAAAGTTTTTAAAAGGCCAAACTCATTGCCAGCTAGTTTCTTTTTTGGAACTCTAAGAAAACAATTTTTCTCCTTTAAAAAGAACAGCTTATTTTTTCTCTGCTAATACGAAGCGCACATATAATATCTGATTCACGTCACAAGACACTTTTAAAAATACTACCAGACTCATACAATATTTTGTATGGGGGTATATTCATTTCTATATACGACATTACATTATCAAGTAAAAATAGTTGTACTTTGCCAAAATCAAGTGCACGTTCTAACATAGATATTCACACGGATACATATAAATCGTTTCTTTTCCAAGAGAAAAAAAAACACGGTTTTCTCTTCTGAAAGGCATAAAGCTTGGGAAAATATATGTATGTGGCCGCCCCCGGAGGAAAAACATTTATTTTAAAAGCTGTTTTGAGATCGAAAAGTCCTTCTCTCATCTTCATGGTTCATTCATAAACAAGAATACAATAATAAATATACTCTATCCCTCCACTCATTCATTTTTGCAAATGCTCATTTGCTCAACATGTCGTGTGCTTATGTAACTTTTTTTCATTTTTTATCATGATGGTTGGTGATGAGCGTTAAGTTTTTTTCGTGGACATACTTCTGAAAAAGGATTCTGCTGAAGTTGACTGCGTAGCTGAGCTATCTCCGTTTGTAGCTTGTTCAACAAGCCTTTCCGCTCGTGTATGGCAGTGCGAAGCTTATCCTTTCTCTCAGTCTGAGCTGTTAGCAAATCTAATGAAACAATGTAAAAAAAGAGAAAAACTCAATTAATTAAGTAAACTTTAATGCGTTATATTTTTATGCGTGTTTCCTAAAACTTCAAATGTCAAAATTCACCGACCGAATAAAACCAAAACCCGAGAAATCGAACCACATATCCTCCTCCGTAACTAATGAATAATGAATGTGACAACAATCGATATAAAATTAAAGAGGATGAGCTAAGGTAATGCTTAATATAAGAAATAAAGTGTGACTAACTATATATAAGAAATCAACAGAGATGAGGACGAAGTATCCTTAACTACT